>JAURVB010003156.1:0-94250 GCA_033002965.1 Piper betle | reverse complement strand
AAGGCCAAGAGAATTATCGAAGAAAAGAGGGGGTTTAGGATATACTGGTAGTCTCAAGGGACTAGGAAAATGAGAAAATGCCGAGAGAAGCATTAGACGAGTCAGTTCGAGATGCAGACCCTGGTGGCTCCTCAGTAGATGCCCTTAGGAGTGTTCTTGAGAAGTTTATAAATATTTTTATTCAAAATGAGAGTCAGCTCTCATTTGCCAGTTTGTTATGTATTTATATTTTTGGACCAGTAACACTTGTTACTAATGCTTTTCTTTATATATATGTAGGTGAGGATTAAATGCTAGATATGCCGGCTTGAACAGAGGAGTAGTGACCTACCTTGCACACACACACACACGCTCGCTGACCAAATGTTTGTTTTGGTTGTTTTAATTGTTTTGTTATTTTATTGAGAAAATGAAATATTTATGATGAAGATTGTGGTACATAGAAATAGATAGTGATAACATGATCTAAATTATATATTACTGTGCAAGTCAAATGATAAAGGTGGAATGAAAATTTGCAAGTGGGTCAAGGCCCAATTAGAAGTGAAATGTGAATAGAATGAATAGGTGGGTCGAGACCCAAAACATTGAATATTGTGATGTGGCCAAATTAAATGTATATGTAAAAAATATAGTGCAATGAATGGATCTGGATTTCTATGTTTATACATGTTGATTTGACAGGTGACCCCTAATTGCATTATTCGGGGAGATTCTATCCACTTTATTTCGGGAATTCTTATTGATTTTATCATAATTATTTTGGTATGTAAACTAGTTGTCATGTCATCCATGTAGTAGCATGTTAGGGTTTTCGTGCATTTATCCATGCATAGCAATTAACATCTTCCATTTTGAGATGCCGAGAGTAGATCCACTCGAGACCTGTGACATTTTGGTTAGGTTCACAAGAGAGCCAAATTCAGGGTGTCACACTCAGGCAATCGCCTTCAGTACCCTTTGATAGCACAAGACTAAACACGCGTTGTACCTAATAGTACCTATCTACTCCATGCCTTTTTGGATGTAAGGAGCTCAAGACGTAAAGACATCAGGATCCCTTGGGACTAGAATAACCCTCTCACTAATTTAGAGGTCGTTGCAACTTGCATATGTGCCTGCTTATGGTATACGCAATGGCTAATTTACCAACTCTCGGCTAACTAAAAACTCGATAAAACTATATATAGGGCTGTGTAAGGAATTATATAAGTAGGCCCGGAGGAAACATGAGATGGAGCTAAGTTCTAAAGCAACACGAGGTGGAGCTAAGTTATAATCTAAAGCAACACGAGGTGGAGATAAGTTTGAAAGCAACACGTGAGATTTCATTCTAGAGGGTTATTATTCACAAAAGTAAAATGTGTTTAGATGACTCATGTTAAGTGGGGTTCAATAAAATAGCCACCTAATATGTTCTACGATTTGAAAATCAAATCCACAATAGATTAAACGATAAATTTGAGAAGAGTCTTAACAGACTTGTGGTTCAAACTCTAAGAGTATTGGCACATATGCGACGAGTTCGGATTTCGAAACCTATATCGAAACCCACAGCTAAATAAAAGACTAACAACTTTATATGATGTATGGTTTTGGTGTGTGTTCACTCAAAAATAACATCAACTCAATCAAGAAACAATGGAAATGAAATAAATGAATAATGTATGACTCACAAAACGAGGCACACAAATAGTAAAAAAATAAATAGATAAAACTAGCTAAATAAATAAAAGAACACAAAATAAAATAATAGGTACTCTAGTAAATATCAAGAAAAAAATAAAAACTACTAAATAACAAATTAATGCTCATCAAGATAAATATATAATTAAATAGTAAATATTTAATAAATAAATAAATAAACTCATGAATATATAGATGAATAATAAATATGTAAAAATAAATAAAATACTATTCATGAATAACAATAATAATATAAATAATGCTAAATAAATATGCAAGGTGTGGTAAAAAGAAAAGTGGACTCATTGCTACAAGCAAGAGAGAAAAGTGAAGGAAGAAGAAGAAGAAGAGAAGTGAGAAAGGGGAGGAGTCCCTTTTTATCCACCCCTGATCGTCCCTAGGTACGATATCATCACCACTCTACTCCTCTCACAGCCCCCAACAAATCCCAATTAAGAACCGCTGCCCAAGAGTCCTGTAACCATCGAAAATTGCCCAGAAAGTACCTGATAGAGAAGTGCAGCAGCCGAAAGCATCGCCCTTTCCAACCTAAGTTTGTCCAGTATAGGCCACCTCTGGCCTCATCACTATCCCCACGAGGCTCACCTCACTTCCAGGGACAAGTCCCAATTGAGATCCACCACCAAAGAGCCCTGTCCTCACCGAAAAATCACCCGGAAAGACCCCCACGAGAGCAGAGAAGCAATAGAACACCGCCATCTTATCGGCCTCCGTTCGGCCAACATAGGTTGTTGTCGGCCTCGCCAAAGACTTAAATTGACTCCTCTCACCGTTGGCTACAATTCACGGCCTAGCCTTTCCGAATTCAAGCACTAAAGTTGTCGAAAAAATGGTGATAGATTTATGGTGATTACAGTAATTTGCAGGACATTTTGGTGTTGTCCCCATCGGCCAATGTTGCCATCAGTCACCAAAACACCTTAGATCCACTCACCATCCCGATACGTACCGTTATTGGTGGTCTCCACAGACCACCATCTCCGGAAACGCCGAAGTCAACGTTGCTCCACGCCAGTACACAGGTCCATCGATTAATTTATTGTTGTCATGTCCATCACTTGTCGAACAGACCCTAAAGCCAAACTGCGTCCACAACCCATCCAAGACCTGGATTTGAACTGAAACACCATGCGCCACCTGCCACTTGGCACACCCGAATAGAAACTTGAGCTTGCACACACCATCTAGTCCAATTATCATTGTTGTTTTGAATAAAAATGAGATTTTAATGGGTATTTTTGACATTGAATAAGAAATAATAAGATTTAGTCATTATTGATATAAGTGTTTTAAAAATGGTTATGTGTGATACAAGTTTGAAATTTTATTTGAAATCTGGATATCTATGATATTTTTCCAAAAAAAAAAGAATTAGAGTCCCTGGGATTTGGTTAAGGCGAGATGGGTGGGAATTTGAAGAGGGTGGGACAGATCAGACAATGCAGAGATTGAAGACATGAATAGGGCTGCTAAACAAGCAAGCAAGCTAAGCTCACTTTGTGCTCGAACTCGACTCGAATAGCCCGAAGTTCGTTTGAATTCAACACGAGATCGAACGAATTTTGAACATATATGCTCGAAATTAACTCAAACATTTTTTATATTATTTAAGCTCAACTCGAGCTCAAATACGCTTAAACTGTTAAATTTTAAAGAGCTCAAAACCAGCTCGAAAGTAGCTCGTTTAGGAGGAAAACATGCAATTATAGAGATTAAAAATTAACAAAAATAGTGTATTAACATATTTATATAAACTATCTCAATAAAAAAGGTCTTTTCAAATATTAACCTATGTTTTAATTTTTTTTACAAAATACCTAAGACATCATTCAACAGTATAGTTTCTGAAAAAATAAAATGTTTAGAACTATAAACCCAAAATTAAAAGAAAGTTTTAAAAAGTCTATATTTTATAGCTTTCATCCCTATTTAAATAGCTTCTATCTGGCCTTCATCCTGGGAAAAAAATAAAAGATATCGTCCATTCTGAGATGTCATATTAAAAATAAATAAATTTGGTAAAATAAAATAAAATATTTGTTGTTTTTACACATTGTATTTTAGATCTTGTCTTGATAGTTTTCCTGAGATGACTCCAAATTCTAAATGTATAACATTCATCTCTAAGAACCTCATTAGGACATTGAAACAAATATTATATGAGGTTTACAAAAAAATTACAGAAATGAAATAAGCATCTCTTGTGATGCAGAAGTTTCTCAATTTTTTTAATTTAAAGAGCATTATTTCTCAAATAAAACATCTAGACATATAAGAATGTTAACCTTAAACTTGTCACTTAACCATAATCTCTAAATTCATCTATAAAATCTGAATTCTTGCAACTCTGTTGAAATGGATAGTAAATCAAATTGATATGATGTTAGCCATACCTTTTCTGGCATTCTCACACCTTTGCGAGGTTCAGGAATGTGTGGGTGTGGCGGAGGATTAAGATAAGTAGCATTTCTGTACATAACAAAATACACTATGTAAGGACATAAACAAATTCCACAAAACGTGACATGAAGTGGGACATTAACAGGACTCACAATGCTCGGTTGTGTTCAATGTCTTTCAGGCCTTTAAGTGGAGAAGTAATTGTTGTTCTATGACCATTTCTCTCACACAACCACAGAAAGCCGTTCATTCCACTACTAAGCAAGTTGACATAAGAACACATTAGTTCAAAGAAAATTAAATAAAAAAAAGAGACTTGAAGAAAAAAAACAGACCTGGCAGCCATATCAATAAGACATAGCTGTACAGGCAATTGATAATAAAAGTGATACAAATGGACCATTTGGAAGGCTAATGGATGATCCTCACAGACCTAGAGCGAATCAAACATCATGCTGTTTCGAGTCTTTTCTTCCTCCTGTAAAGAAAAATCTTACTTATTACACCAATTTTGTTCCAAACATACCATGCACGGTCCACACTAGAAATATAACTGGAAAATGGATCCATACAGTTAATGTGCCCTCAAGCTTCGTAGTTTCAGCCAGCAATCGCCTCTCATCAATAAATGGCAATTTTACAACACCTTGCATATATACATTATGAGGAAAACATTATATTATAAACAAGCATCTTGTCCCAGTCAAAGGTATAAAAAACAAGATAATAAAGAAAATAATGAAACACATCATAAAACCATTCCTGCCATGCAAAATGCTTGCCATTCATGTCTACCTCAAAATCTGCACAAAAGAAACAAACACAATAGAAAAGGCCAAATATCAACAAGACTATAACCATGAGCATGTAACAAATGATATTGCAGTTTCAAAAAACAATAAAAACACCTTCTGGATAAAATGAACTTATAGGCGGCGTAGTGTCAACCATCAATCTCTTGCGGTGTTCATGCAAAGCATTTGAACTACAAAAGAAAAATACAAAACCTTGCTTATTTATCAGATTTATTCCTATCATTTCATGCAACCATTAACAAGTAACATGTAAAACTCCATTTGCTAAATTTCTGTGTTTCTCAGCTAACCTCAATACAATGAGTGCATAAACCCTAAACCCTTAAAAGATCACTTGCCACCAAGAACCGTAACGTAATTGTAGTACAAGCTGTGAGACACATTCAACAGGATGTGATTCCAATACATGAACACTATCATGACCTTACAAATCATGCCTCAAATTATACCGAATATTCCAAATTTTGACAAACTGCCAAACACACCTGCCGGTTACGAGCATGTTTCTGAAAAATTTGACCCTCGTGAATTGCCACGGCCTGAATAAAATGCTCAACTCTATCCAACAACACCTGAGTAGACACACATAAAGGAGAAGAGTAGCAAAGGATATTTTAGGTACAAAAGACAATTTCCAAGCAAAATAATTATTTCAACCTAAGAAAGGTCATAATAAGTGTAAACCCAAGAAACCAAATTCAACAAAACAAACCTCTCCTGGTAAAATGCGTTAGTAGTTCTAGATGCATGAAAAAAAATGTACTACCGGAGGAAGAAAGAGCAACAGCAAACAACAGTTCGTAGCCAAAGAGTGACATATGCTAACTATTTTATTTTCACAAATTTATATATTTTAGTTTAAAAAGGCTTTGAAATGAAAACACTTTTGAGATGGAAATCTCTCTTTAGGAAGGGACCTTAGCCTTCATGCCTTCGATCAAGATACGGCATATAAAAAGCATATCCACTCTTTTACCTTAAAATTAAAAAACCATTCACTATATATCGAGCGTGTCATAAAAAATTGATGAAAAACTCAAGCCAAAGTTGATTGTCAATAAGGGTACGAGATAGAAAATAATTAAATGTTATCTCCCCGACTCTTTCCTCATATCCATCCATCAAAACTTCAATAGCAACCATTGTAAAACCCGTGATTCGAGTCTGGGTTTTATAATCTGAACCGGTCGGTTCCACCGTTATTTTCAATCGAGTCAATTTCAAAACACGCATACCAAGCCGAGACCGGTCTTGTATTATGAACCATGAGAGCCATGTGTGCGTAAGTATATGATAATACATCAGTGAGATAGCACCAGTGAGATAGCACCAGAATGAGTTATCAGAATATATGAGAGTACGACAGTTTTTCTTTATTTAGTTTAATTAGATCGTAGAATTATTTTTAGGCTGAATAACGATTAGGACGTGTTATAAGTAGTTTGGGTGGATTATTAGTTATAAAACATGTCATTGTAACGTTATGATGTATATTATATTTTATGAGATTTTTCCCTATTTTTGAATTTTTTTAGAATTATTACAAATTATTATTATTTTTTTAGAGTCGAGTCAAGTTTTAATTACGAGATGACCTTTCGTTTTTCTCACCGACCATTCGTTTTTCTCACCAACCATTTATTTTTCTCACTGACCATTCGTTTTTCTCACTGACCAGTCATTTTTCTCACCAACCACTCGTTTTCTCCCCCTTGACATTTATTTATTCCACACTTTCAACACTGTCACCTTCTAGCAACCACCATCCTCCTCACCCAACTTCCTTTTTTTTCTCCCTTCCCTCTTCTCCATGATCCTCACTCGAACCAGCCACAACCTTGTCGCCATCGCCGCACGACTGATGATTAAGTGTAGAAATTTATTCGAATTTATTTGATTGTTAATGATTTTGGTGTGATTATAAATAGGTGTTGATTTAGATTTAAATACATGTTAATGGATGATAATAATGAATTAGAGTTTGAATTTAAATGCATATTATATTGTATGAATTGATGAGGAGTGTAGTATTCATGCATTATACTGGAAGTTAGTATTTATTCTTGTGTATGTACAAAGTAGAAGCTCATTGCCTAGGCGTGTGGACACGATTAGAGCTTCTACCAGGTCAGTTAGGACTCATTTTTTGTTTTATGCTCTTATTCTATTATGTATTATTTTATTACTTGTTGGATGAGTTAAGTGGCGTGTTATTGGATCTCACTTAACCCGGGTTATTTAATCGATCAATCTTCCTGATTAATAACCCTCGAGGATAAAATCCATCAAGTATGTTTTTGAAAATAAGATCCACCACAAGTTGCCTTCGGGCTTATTATATAAATCCCTTCCCAGACCTATATATAAACGAGAGATGGAAACCGTATTGCATCAACCCTTCGTAGCCATGAATAGACATTCAATCAATGCTTCGGGTTTAAGAATCGTTGTCCTTACAAACAGCAGGTGATTCCCCAACTTTTGCAAATGAATCCAGCGCAATGAAATGGATTCTTTCCTCGAGAAGGGATAAAGGCCGAAAGGCATAATCAACAGTTAAGGCATAAAGGCTTTCTTCATCCCGTACCACCTTGTCTTAGCTTCAAGTTGTTTTATAACCTTCGTTCATTCGCTTGGTTAGATCTTCCTTTCCTATTATTTGAGTACGTACCATGAGCGGGTGTATGTGTTAGTCAAAGCGGGCTCTGGATTAGTGAGCGGGCTGTTCCAATCCTAAGGGATCGTGACAACTCCCATTTTGAGTTCCTCACACTCAGAGAAATATGGAGGTTTACGGGTACTGTTTAGTATAACGCATATCCGGATTTGTGATTCAAAGGGTACTAAAGGCAACTGTCTGAGAGTACTCGGTCTTTGTGTTCAAGGATAGGAGAATTATGAAGGTAAGGAAAGCGTTTAGGATATATTAGTAGTCCCGAGGGTATAGAAGTTCACAAAAGTATATGAATGTTTTCTTTTATATAAGAGTTTGCTCTCATAGACAATTTGATATTAGTTATATTTTTGGACATGTAACACTCGTTACTGACGTGGTTTTATAATATATGTAGTTAATGATCATGAGTAAGATGAGCCAGCCTGGACGGAGGAGCAGTGATGTCTCTTGCACACACACGCATGCACCGACCAATGTTTGTTTTGACTGTTTTAATTGCGTTGTTATGTTATTATGAACAATAAAATACTTATGATGAAGATTGTCATAAATAGAAATGGATAGTGATATGATGATTTGAAACAAATATTAGTGTACAAGTCGAATGATGAAAGTGAAATGTAAATAGAATGAACAGGTGGGTCAAGACCCAAATGTCAAAAATATTTACATGTGATCGAATTAAATATGTATGTGAAAAATATAGTACAATGAATATATTTGGATCTATATATTTATATATGTTGATTTGACATGGTAGCCTTTAATTGCACATTTAGGGGAGACTCTATCCATCTTATCTTTACAAATTTTATCGATTTTCATCGAAATTATTTTTTGTATGAACTGGTTGTCATGCCATCCATGTAGTAGCATATTAGGTTTATTTTTGTGCATGCATAGTGATAGGCATTTTCCATTTCGAGAGGCCAAGAGTAGATCCGTGGAAGTTAGGTTCGGTTTAGCCGACCTAACCAGGACCAGCGACATTTTGGTTTAATTTCCAAGTGTGAACCGGATTTGGGGTGTTACAACCACTGCCTCAGCAATACCACATTAAAGAAGAATACTACGGATTCAATTCCTCTCAAATCCAAACAAGCACATTCAACATCAAAGGTGGCAGCTTTCTTGTCCTTGAGCGGCACCTCAGGTCGAATGAAGGTTGACAACGATGAGGGAGGGTTGACGACAAGATGGCAGAAGCAAGGCATGACTGGCAGTGGTGAGGCCAACGACGCTCCACAAAATAGAGTAAGGGTGGCTATGAACAGGAGTAGAGAGGAAAAAAAGGAGGGGAAAGGAGGGAAAGGCACCGGCAGCGGTGCAGCTGGCAGCAAGGTTGCCAAAGGTGGTGGCATGTCAAAAGCAGAGGGGTGTTGGTGTCGGGTGAAGGTGATCACGCGGGGAAGGTGAAGGGTCCTGAAGAAAGTATAAGGTCGTGGTAATTTCGTAATTAAAATTTGACTTGCTCTTGACTCGAGTAAATAATTATAAAATAAATCCCAAAATATAATATATAATATATAATATAATAAAATCTAATAAAATATTATATGCCTAATAATTGTCTAATGCCAAATTCTAACTCTACCAACCCACCCAAATTATTAACTCACGTGTCCTAACACAATAAACGACTTGAATCTAATTTATTAGTGGTGGAAAGATCTCATCGGCCACAACAGTAGTGGCAGCACTAGTGGCCATAGGAAGAGGGCGGCCAGGTGAGGAAGAGAGGCATTTCTGGAGAATCATGTATGCATGCAAGGGTATTTTTTAAATAAAAGCTGACTCACTCCTAATTCGAGTCAATAATAATGAAATAAATCTTAAAAATACTAAATAAAATATAATAAAATCTAATAAAATGCAATACACTTAATAATCATCTAATAGCATGTTTTAACTCTACCTACCCACCCAAAAACTAGCAAATGCGTCCTAACACGATAATTAATGGTGTTAAAAGCTTAATTCTTTTATGTGCAAATTTAAAAAGATTTTTTTTTCATGCAATTTTAAATTTTTGTTTCTCTTAAATATTTTGGACATTTTTGGCATTGAATTTTTTTAAAAAAATTTATATATGTATTTTTATCCCGGTAATGAATTGTAAATCTTTTAGCTATTTTATCCATATTTTTGGTGGTTCGTCTCTTATATATGTCATAACATGCATAATTTGTTAACCTTACCATTTTAATTAATTAAGCCATGATAAATAATTAAATTGTTGTAACATAGATTTTTTGCATGTAGCAAACTCATGTTAATTAAATTTGGTTTTCGTTCTTTTATTATAATAAAATTATTTTTTAGAATTTATATTAATGGTCAATAATAAGATTTATCTACTATTTTAAATATGTTTTGAGTAGATAAGTAATGTTGTATATATTATTATATTATATTATTGAGTTAAATTAGAGTCGGGTTCGAGTTATTATCAAATCAAGTCGAATTGAATACTGTCTTACTTAAATTCGACCCGTAAGATTCTAAGTTTGAGTCGAATTTGAAATCGAGTATTTAAATATAAAATTTTGAGTTGAGTCGAAAATTAAAACTCATAAAATTACTAATTCAATTCACAACCCTATTCTATTCTAAGACGAAATAGGAAACCGCCTTACGTTCTACATTGGATATGAAACCGCCCTAGTCCTACGTGGAATAGGAAACGGGACGATGATTAAATTTAAAACAGAAAACAAATAAATAAAAACCGATCGATGCGTTCGACTCCTCCAGCTTCATCTTCTCCCTTCCCTCCTCTCCTTCGCTACGCATAATCCATACGATCGAGTGAGGGCTTTCTTCCTTCTCCTCTCCTTCTTCCTCCTCTTCTCCCTTCTCCTTCTCTTCAATTCCCCTTTTACCGATTCCATCTTTTTTCAAAAAATATTTCGTCTGATTTTGTTCTCCCTTCGTTCTTTTTTTTAGGGACTGTTCGCCTCTGGAATCTTTGTCGCCGTTTATCAGGTATGCGGTTCTTCTTTTTTTTGAAATTGGTTGCGATTTTGATTGTGCGCGGGCCACGGGTTAGGGTTTCGTGGGTTGTTGGGGGTTCGTGTTTGTGTTGCAATTCGGTGTCGATGTGGTGGATTGGAGTTTGTTTGTGATGTCTTTTCTTTTAATTGATAATTGATTGTGAAAAGAATTGTCAGGGTTCATGCGTGTGAATTGGATTTGAGTGTGAATCCAATATAGATTGTTAAAGTAGATTGAAAGTATGAGATGGCTGTCGTCAGCTCGTGCCGTAAGGTGTTGGTTTAAGTCCCGCAACGAACGCAACCCTCGTGTTTAGTTGCCACCGTGGGGTTTGGAACCCTTCACTGGGATTACACTTGTTCTGGTGTGAATCTCTTCTATCCTTTATACCACAATTTTGTGAATCAAATTTACATGGGTGAGATGTGTGTGTCTAATTAATGGGTTTGTAGTATTTTTTGTTGTGGGTTTGTAGTATTTTTTGTAGTGTTTTTTTGGGATTGTAAAAATTGTGCGAATACGATTCACACTTAAAAAACTAACCCCCTTAAAGGTTGAGATTGGTGTTAGGAAGGGTTGTCGTTTGAAATATTATTGTACAACTTAGATTCAATGATCATTTGGGATAGAGGTTAGTTGGATTTGGAAGGTTATCTTTATAACACGCATCACCATCATCTTCATATGTTAGTGGTTTTAATTGAGAAGAATTTTTTGATGTATTGATGTTGCTGTGCTCAATTTAACGTTTATTAGTTTCTTTGAATTGAATTGTAACATATATATATATATATATATATATATTTGTCCATTTTAAATTTGTCTTTTCATGTCAAACTTGGCTGTTATTATGTTGGAATTGATGGTGGTTTTGTTGCAGTAGTGCAATATGGAGCACGATGAGACTGGTTGCCAGGCACCCGAAGGGCCTATCCTCTGCATTAATAATTGTGGCTTCTTTGGTAGTGCCGCTACCATGAATATGTGCTCCAAATGTCACAAGGACATGCTTCTCAAGCAAGAACAAGCGAAACTTGCTGCCTCTTCCATTGACAGCATTGTTAATGGGAACAGTGGTGCGGCCAAGAACAATGGGAAGGAGGCGCTCATTACTGGACCGGTTGATGTTACTATGCCAAGTGTAGAGCTGAAGACCATTACAACCCAAGCCACTGCTGATGTCTCCACCTCCTCAAGCCAGGTTACTGAAGTGAAGGCGAAGGAAGGTCCCACTAGGTGCAACATGTGCAATAAACGTATAGGATTAACAGGATTCAAGTGCCGGTGTGGCAACGATTATTGTGCACTGCATCGTTACTCTGATAAGCATGACTGCACCTTTGACTACAGGACGGCTGCTCGTGATGCTATTGCCAAAGCCAACCCCATTGTGAAGGCTGAAAAGCTCGACAAGATCTAAAGTGGGATTGAAGATAAGTCGAATGACTTTTTCTGAGGGTTCTCTCGCGTTTTATTCCTGACATCATTTATCATCATGTCAGTCTATATACATCTTAATTGCATTGGGGACAATCGGGGGCATATGAAACTCTCTGGAACATTATATTCCATGTTTGGTTGATATTCATTTCTTTGCTGGCTCTGGCGTGTAAGCTTCTTATTATTATTGGTTTGGCCGTAAAAAGACATTGTGGTTTGTATTTGGTTGTCTATGTAATGCATTTTCAGGTAGTTCATGCACCATTCCAGCGAGTGATGTGAAGTGCCTCTCTGCTTATTCTTGTCGTTGTTTCCTTTTGATTTCTGCACTACTTTTGTCTGTCGCTGCTATGCAATGAGATGGTAGATGGTTAGGCCTTACCATAAAGGAAGGTGATACGTGAAGTTATGAGCATGTGAAACACTGGTAAACGAAGTATTTTGCATCCTTGTTTACTCTTTGGACAGCATAAAAGTATCTTAAAATTTGGCTAGTAATGGACCCTTTTGAATTGGCAAGTCAGATTTTTTTACCTGTTAAAGTATATGATTATTTTACGGCATATTATTGTTTTACTAAAAATAACTTAGCTGTCCATTGTATCCATGTCATATCTACTAATGAACTGATATGAATTTCTGATGAGCATGATGCGTCTTGGTGCTTGTGATGTTTTGGTTAGAAATGGTCGGGCGTTATATATAAATGTGATCTTGATAGTCGCATTTGCAGGCTGCTATTTGAGTTTTTCACGTTTACCGTCGTCCAAGTTTGCATTGTATTTTTCACATATTCTGCTTTTAGTTTATCATTAAAAAACAGGAAATTTATGAAATTTATAAATAGTAGTCTATGACAAAAGTATTGATCTTTCACTCGTAAATCTATATCTAAAAATTTCATCACAATAACTTTTTTATCTAAAACACAAGGGGAATTATTTTGGTGAAAAATTATATCTATTATTGGCGTCATACTAATTCTGTAAATTATAATTAAAAAATTTTTGTACGTTTTACATTTTTTTTGGTGCTAATCAATCTAAAATTTTCAACAGTTGTGTAATAGTTCTCTAACAGGATCAGCAGTGCTAAACTTTGTGCATACAATTAAATATGGGTTTTTTCCATATCATCTTTTTTATTGGAATCTAAAATAATTGGTTACTTTCTTCGTAGTTGCATTTCTTGAAGTGAATTTTTCGAGTTGTTTCATACGAGTGCCCTTTTTTTAAGTTTCCATGAATGTGAACAATACAGCATTGCGACTCATGGTATATCAGTCGTCTTAACGGAAGACGTCACCGCTAGATTAAACAGTAGTACCTTTTATGCATTGCGGAAAAATAAAATTATGCATGGGCCACGCTCTACTTGTTAATGTTTCTCGGAAGAGTTTTGGTTTTGATTTGCATTTTGTTCATCGGCTTCCGATGTAGATATCACGCGAAGAACCAGCAGAATACCAATTCACGTAATACCAAATTTAAGACGCCAACACCAATATTAAGATTGTCAAAATGCAAATAGATAGGCTCCATAGAATTTATTGACGTGCAGATTATCCCGTTGGGAGAGGTCGTCGCAAAATCAACTAATTATTTGAACGATGAAGACTTTCTGCTAACGCACCTGGCCAGCATGTGCCGATTATGTTGGTGAGGATTTGAGCATTCAAAATTTAAGGTGTAGAAAGATCGATCTACATAAAGTAAAATTCCCTTCTTAGCAGTTAGCACCTCATTAATCACTCTCGTCCTCTATCATACGTCCTTGCTTGCCCTGGTAACCGCTCATGTCGTCATTTAGCATGTTCTGAGAGAACACCTTAACGCCATCAAATGCTCCTTCTCTTTGTATGTATTCGAAATATTTCCTGCAACTTAATTTCTGAGAAAAATTAAGATGTAAACATGATCAATGTTCTAGAAGTCATCAGTGAAGGGCACCCAGCAACAAAATTACTATAAAAACAGATGAATTGTAAGAACAAACTCCTTTTGGAACCTACTCCTCCTCCTCTAATATACAATCAAGTTCATAACCTCCTCAAAATAGGATTTCAGCCGCAAGCACTTGCAAAGAAGAACACCGAACTTGGGGCAACCATGCCTACCAATGGCATAACCTTGACATTACTAGTGAAAGTTGAAACACATTTCACAAACGGGACAAAACTAAAAGGACATGCACCCGCAATCGTCTTTAATTAAAAACAAGAACTTAGTCAATGAGACATTGCTCTTGCATTCTTCATTCCACTTATTTTGCGAAGATTAAACAGATGATTGATATGTGTATGAAATTAGGAAATCAAACAGTGGTGTCAATCTATTTTCAAGAGTACAAAATAGATGAAACACCACAAATTGATCCAACTTTACGCAAATCTGTTATTTGGAGAATCAAAATTGTACATATAACGGCAAAGACGATAGGGAAAGCAAGCACATTTCTCGCTGTGAAGGGGGATCAGATCAAGACTCGAATCAAAAAAGGGGGAAAGAAAGATAGAAGAAGAAAAAAGGCTAAAACATCACCTCCTAGATGGAAACCCTAGAAACGGAACCCGGCGGCGGGGGCCGGGTAATCGGACTCGATGAACTTGCAGATGCGCTCCATAACATCGCGCCCCTTGGCGCTGTTCTGGAGGAACCGGTCGGCGCATCGCTGCTCGACCTTCTCGGCGACGGAGGCGAGGAGGGCGGAGAGCGGGAGGCACCGGATGGAGGTGTGCTGGTGGAAGGAGGTCCAGGCGTCGGGCTGGTCGGGGTGGGGGCGGTAGGTGGACGTCTCCTGCACCTGTATGAAGCTGCGGAGGCCGAGGTTGCGGGTGGAGACGACCATGGTGCGGGCGACGGGGTCGACGAGGGAGGCCTCGAGGCAGAGGCAGACTTCGGCGGCGGAGGAGGAGATGCGGCGGAGCAGCCAGGCGGGCCCGGGGGCGTGGACGGAGAGGGAGCGGAGGGTGAAGAGGCTGCCGGAGGAGGGGTCGAGGCGGCGGAAGAGGGTGTCGACGGAGAGGACGTGGGGGAGGAGGCGGCGTGCGGCGCCGTCGGTGAACTTGCGGAAGCAAGCCGAGGAGACCCGCTCCCATGGATGGTGGTAGACGTGATCTTGCGTATAAGCCTTCACCATTTTTCTTTTTATTTTCTTTTTTTAGTTTTATTTTTTGTGAGTCTTGCTTTTGGTCTGTGTGAGAGAAACGGTGATGGTTAGGGTTGACTTGGGGAAGAAGAAGGCGGGCTACCAAGCCAAGATTGAAGATTGAGAGGTGAGGAGGAGGAGGAGGAGGAGGAGGACGACGACTTTGGGCCCATGGTCGATTTATTGGGCTGGGCCGGAGAATGGTACAGGCCCATCACCCATTACGTGCGGTCGGAATGTCGATTAAAGTAATGGATCGATTATGAGTGGTGAACAAACATTAAAAAACAAATTGAATGAAACGAACTTCGTTTCAATAATCAAATGTATGATCGAGTGATTTGAAGATTTTATTAATTGATATGAGATATTGAGGATAAAATAGGAGAAAGCGTGATTTTGAATTCGATGATGTTTTTTGTCAGGAGGAGAGATTGTGTATATTGTTTAAAGCAGAAAATTAATGTAGAATATATGTATGTAGAAATGTAGAATACAACTAAACAAAAGCAACATAAAAAAAATTCTCACAAAGCAAAGTTTGCGAATTAAAATACTAAAAAAAGTAGGAGTTGATTTGTTGAGTTGGGCCGGGAAATGATACATTAGGCCCACTAATAGCAATAGAGAGGCCCAGTAGGTGTTGGCCTTCCCCGGCAAAGATTGGCGGGAACCTCCCCAAAAATGTTCTCATTTCTTTTACTCCGCAATTGCTCGGTCGCCCTCTTTCGGCCATCCTCTTTACTTTTTGATCCCTCCCTCCCTCCTCAGCCGTAGACATGGCCAAGAAGCACAAATCCAGAGTTACTGCCGCTCATGACGAGGCTACTCCGGCTGAGGTTGATCATGACACCCATGTCCCCGAAGATACTCGGAAGACCCCGTACGAGGTGGGTTTCTACTCCCTCTTTCTACTTTCTTGACTGCTTTTATTCTTCTTTGTCACATGACCAATCTGATGTTATGGTGGTTGAGTTAATACATGAGAGAGTATTAATTAGTGTTATACCTACTCGTTCGTCTATGCAATGACCCCAACACCAAAGTTTTAGCTCCCATTACCTGCTCTACCGAGTCTTCAGCGGGCTAACCTCCACCTCTCAACACATGCATGACCAAGTCTTGCGTTCTTTCAAATATGCCGTCGAGCTTCAATTCTG
Source organism: Piper betle (assembly GCA_033002965.1). NCBI lineage: Eukaryota > Viridiplantae > Streptophyta > Magnoliopsida > Piperales > Piperaceae > Piper > Piper betle. Next base: position 77,910 of record JAURVB010003156.1, on the reverse strand, counting down.
CTGTTGCACAATTTGATTCAGATCATAGCTCCCTTATCCTAGTCTATCTGTAAAACTGAACTCAAATAACCAACTTGTATGTATCTATCAAATGATGTACTATAAATATTGATACATACAATGAATACACAGATGTTTTTACTTTACATGGCAGCTTCTAAATAACCGGAGTTCTAAACCCAAACGGGTCATTTTTTCATGTCAGCGTCCTCCAGCTCTTCTACCATCCTTCCCCTCCTCTCATTCTCACACTTCTGATCTTGGCTCCCTAGGAAACTATACTCTCACTGTCACAAACATTACCCATCGTGTTTCCCTCCGCCTTGATCGAACAAGTTATCTCTTGTGGCAATCAGAGTTCATGCCAGCTTTCAATAGCCGAAACTCATTCGGCTTTGTTAGCAGTTCCATCCCCTCTCCAGAGGAGATGGTCCTTGATACCACAAACCCACCTTCTCCAAACCCTTCATATATGATCTGGTACAAAATTGACGAGGCCATACAGAGCTGGATACTAGGTACCTTGTCCTCTGCTGCTTTAGGACAAATGTTGGATCTTTCCACCTCTCATGCAATGTGGGAAAAGTTAGAGAAACTCTACTCCCTACATTTCAGTCTCGTATTTTACAACTGAGATTTGAACTCCAAACCATCCGTCGAGGTACCCAATCAATGAATGATTACCTCGATCGTATTAAAACCCTCTCTGATGCCTTGGTTGCTGCGGGCCGTCCAGCCGAGACGGATGAACTTGTGTACTACACACTTGGAGGCCTCGGTCCTGAATATTAGCCCTTTGTCATGTCCGTCACAGCACGGCTTGACATTCTACCTCTTGAAGATCTCCATCATCTACTGCTCATTCAAGAACAACCGATGACTCTCACCAACCACCTCGCCTCATTGGACCCGGGTTCAGCACTCCAACGGCCAACGTTGCATCGAGAGCAGGCAGAACCGTGGTCGTCCGCCCACCCAACAATGGGGGTCGTGGCCCTCAACCAGGGGCTTCTCAAGGACAGACAACCCTCGCCCACAATGCCAGATTCATGGTAAGCGTGGCCACAATGCACTCAATTGCTATCATCGGTTCCTCCCGCGGCCAACACGGCACACACAGATTCCTCCACCGACCATATGTGGTACCCTGATCCAGGGGCATCCAACCACATCACTGGCGATCTGAGTGGCCTTTCCCACTGGCTCCGATCAAGTCGTCATTGGTAATGGTTCAGATTTGAAAATCCATTCCACCGGAAATGCCTTGCTTACTCCTTCCGTCAAACTGACCAATATTCTCTATGCTCCTCAAATAGTTAAAAATCTTTTATCCATTTCTCAACTTACTAAGGGCAATGATTTTGCTTTTACCACTGGCTGTTTTTCTCATAAATCGCCTCCCCACTCTGCATCGCTCACGTAAATCGCCTTGGGAACCCACCCCTCCTGGCCCCTCCATACCCACCTGCAACTCCAACGCCGTTACCATTCGTGTCTGGCGTCAAGCAAGCAATGGCCAATGAGTTTAACGCCTTCATAACCAAACCTGGATTTTAGTTCCCCTACCACCCAATCGCCTCAAGTGCTGACATGATGGCAGGATCGACGACACAGAGAGTGAGTGACGGCAGGAGCGACATTCACAGAGAGAATGGGTACGATTATTTTGATACATTTTGTCCTGTTGTTAAAGCTGTTACCATCCGGACGGTTCTGTCCGTGGCTGTGTCAAAACATTGGAGTAGTCGACAGTCGGATGTGCAAAACGCCTTGTTGAATGGCAACCTACATGAAGAGGTGTTTATGACACAACCACCTGGATTCATTGATGAAAAATGTACCACCCATGTATGCCTGCTTCAAAAATCACTCTCTGGCCTCAAGCAGTCACCACGGGCTTGGTTCCAACGCTGATCATCTATCTCTTCTTCGTGAGGTTGGGTTCACCGGTTCTATTTTAGAGTATGTCGATGATTTAATTGTAAATCCATAATCACCGAGCTTCGGAAATCGTTTGCCATGAAAGATCTTGGAGACCACTATTTCTTGGGTATTGAAGTATCTAAGACGGCAGCTGGACATACACCTCTCCCAAACAAAGTATGCCCGGGACTTACTCCCTTGTCTTCAACTTGATGGCATTAACGGGTGTAACGAGGCTGAGCCCAGTCAGAACAAGGATGTTTTTGAATTTGACATGATTTATTATAAGCATGTTTGAGCTTATTTGAGTGTTTGACGAGCTTTGATGTATTATGGATTGAGTCGAGATCGTCTAAAATTTATATGGTATTTGGGCTTGGGTGCATTAAAGGGTGGTAACGAACTGAGCCCAGCCAAGCAGGGATGTTTTTGAATTTAATATGATTTATTATAAGCATGTTTGAACTTATTTGAGTGTTTGACGATCTTTGATGTATTATGGGTTGAGCCGAGATCATTTAAAATTTATATAGTATTTGGGTTTGGCTCGTGATTTATTCCATTGTCTTCAACTTGATGACATTAAATGGTGTACCTAGCTGAGCCCAATCGAGCAGTGGATATTTTTGAATTCGACATGATTTATTATAAGCATGTTTGAGCTTATTTGAGTGTTTGACGAGCTTTGATGTATTATGGGTTGAGATGAGATCGTCTAAAATTTATATGGTGTTTGGGCTTGGCTCGTGATTTATTCCCTTGTCTTCAACTTGATGGCGTTAAAAGGTGTAACGAGCTGAGCCCAGCTGAGTAGGGATGTTTTTAAATTTTACATGATTTATTGTAAGCATGTTTGAGCTTGTTTGAGTATTTGACGAGCTTTGATATATTATGGGTTGAGCTGAAATTATCTAAAATTTATATGGTATTTGGGCTTTGCTCATGCTCAGCTCGTACTCCGCTCGCTATATTTTCGAGTCGAGCTCAAGCCAAACGAATGTTTGTGTTGGCTCGTGCTCAACTTATAGAGGATCAAAATTTTCTTTCCAACACTATATAAGTTTAATATGACATCAATAGTATTGACGTACCGAGTCAAGCCGAGTATTTTTTTCGAGTTTGACATATCGAACTCGAGTTTCGAACCAAGCCGAACTGAACACTTCTTAGTTCAAGCTTATGTTCGTTGTTCAACGAACTATTCATTTTAAATTGAATATTTTTTCTAAGTATAAAATTAATGAATACGAATTTAAGTCGGATTACGCCGAATATAAAATATTTGCGAGCAAATTTGGCTTGTTTATCTACTTAGATGGCATCGAGCCTCTCTCACACGAGCGTCCGGTCCAAGCTGTCCAAGTTTGACGGTTGTCCCATGACTGATCTCACCCTCTACTGAGCAGCAGTTGGTGCACTCCAATACGTCACTCTCCCGCGTCCAGACATTCAAAACGCCGGGAACCGTAGTTGCCAATTTCAGCAGCACCCAACAGAGACCCATGGGTCAGCAGTGAAACGCATTCCCTGTTATGTTCAAGGCACATTACACCATGGTCTATTTACTTCTCCCTGCACCAACGGCTCTATCTCCGCCTATTCAGATGCAGATTGGGGTGGCTCTCCCTGACGACCGCCGCTCCACCTACAGGCTATGGTGTCTTCTTGGGCATTAACGTAGTTATCTTGGAATTCCAAAAAGAAACTCACTGTGGCTAGGAGAATATAGGGCATTGGCAGTGGTGGCTTCAGAAGTTCCTTGGCTCCTTCAGCTTATAAAAGAATTAAGAGTTGTTATTCATTCTGCTCCTACAACAATCTGGTGCGATAATGTTAGTGCCACTTACATCGCCGCTAATCCGGTTTTTCACAGTCGCATCAAGCATGTGGAGTTGATTACCATTTTTTTCGAGAGCGTTTAACAAATGGTGCTTTACAAGTGAAGTACATTCCATCAAAAGATCAATTGACCGACATACTTACAAAGGGCCTCAGCAAACTGCACACCATCACCGTCTCTCGTCCAATATTTGTTCAAAAATGCTGACATTGCCCGGGAGTATTAGTGTTATTCCTACTCGTCCATGCAATGATCCCAACTTTAGCTGTCATTACCTGCTCTACCGAGTCTTTAGCTGGCTAAGCTCCACATCTCAACACATGCATGACCAAGTCTTGAGTTGTTTCAAATATGACGTCGAGCTCCAGTTCTGCCGTTGCACGCTCCAGATCACAACAATTCCCTTATTCTAGTCTATCTATAAAACAGAACAACAAATAACCAGCTTTGTATATATCTATCAAATGATGTACTATAGATATTGACACATACAACGAATGCACAAAGGTTTTTACTTTAACAGAGAGTAATGTCTATATTATGTTAAATATCTACATCATTCTGTGACAGTCTTGATTTTCAGAAATAATTGCGTTTATTTATAGGAAAGAGCCTTTTTTATGGCGAGCCTATCATTGATGATATTATCTTAAAGTTGTGGAAACTGGATGAAAACTATGGGTGTAGACATGTTAGTATTCATAGGGAATTCTAACCATCTATCAAAATAAAAATGCTTTTACAACTTGAGGGAGGGGGGGACGATTGTGATTTTCTCGTGGTTGTAAGATAACTTTTGACCTTTTCAAAAATGTAGATCATAAACATATCTTATGTGCTACATTGGCTGCGTTTAGGACCTTTTTCTAGTGTTGCTTCGGGATACTTTTGGGCCATATTTGAACCATATCCTTCCTTCTGAGCCTTATAAGCATGAATTACGTATGTACTTTGAATTACATCTTCTTACATGTAGATTATTGGCGTGGAAAGAACAGCATAACAACAGGAAATTAAGACAGCATACTACAAATTGGCTCTTCGTTTGCATCTTTGAATTACATCTTCTTACATGTAGATTATTGGCGTGGAAAGAACAGCATAACAACAGGAAATTAAGAAAGCATACTACAAATTGGCTCTTCGTTTGCATCCTGATAAAAATCCCAGTGATGAGGTGCGACCCTGTTTTGACCTACTTTATTGAAATAATATTCTCAGGTTTCTATTTCAGTATTGGCATATTTGCACTTTTGTAGGGTGCCAAAGAAAATTTTCAGCAGTTGCAGAAGGTGATTTCAATTCTTGGGGATGAGGCGAAGAGGGCGATCTGTGAGTGGCTAATCAGATTTTAAGTTGGAATGTTGGATGATTCCATTGTTTTTATAACAAAAGGTTAAAGTAACTTCACAGGATCTTGCTGGAGATATGGCATCAAATTTGCAGGAGTATTTCCGCACAGTGTACAAGGTGTTGTATGGCTTATGTAAACCATTCTTTTTGCAAGTGGCTGGTGATTATAGCTGAAGTTGTCCTTTTTAGGTCCCTGTAGCTGACATTGAAGAATTTGAAGCTAATTATCGAGGCTCAGAGACGGAGATAAAGAACCTGAAGGATCTGTATGGTAAATGTAAACGAAATATGAACAGGTATGAAGTCATTAATGCAAAACAAAAAAACTGTAGTTATTGAATGCCACATTGGTGACAGGTTTTGTTAAATGTTTTAAAATGCAGTTTTCCATTAGATGTGACTGACTACTCTTGTTAGGGAGATAAAATTACATCGTTCATGGATCTTTGTGGCATCTTTGAATGTGAAGTCCCTACGTTTTTTTAATCTTGCCTTATTCCTTGATCTGTGCCTCTATGGCTGAACATTTTACCCTATGTAAGGTCACGTTTATCTGCTACTTCTGTTTGTTCTATGGTTGACTAAAAGCTTCTAATATGGGCTATCTATGTTCCCGAAGTTTGTGGGGAAAATTGTTTGCCTGTTGATTTGGAAGCATACTTTTAAAGTTTTCATGGGATATATCACATATGCGCTACAGTTCATGTATGAGATTTACCCTCTATAGCTGAAATCTTATTAAACAATTGATGAGGGACGGCAAAGTATGGATAATTTAATCTTTTACTTAGTTTGGGAGTTTAATATATTAGGAGTTCTATTTTTGTTAGAATCCTAGTTTCTTTTACAAGGAAGAGTTTTATTTTTAATTTCCTTTTTATGTTGGATTCCTATTAGAGATGGAAACCTCAACTATAAATATGTAGCTCATCCCCTCAATAAAATAGTTTTATGAGTTTTGAGTAGAGTTGAGATTTCTTTTTCTTCTTTGTGCCTGCCGACTGGTACATCACGTTTGGTGCTGTCTCCAAACTCTGTGCTAACGACGCTGTAGTTATCTTCTCCCCATTACCACTCCAGTGGAAACCCCTTGGTGTCGACTCCAAGGCTGACTCATCCCATCCCACCACTTTTCTCTGCCACTGGTCCCAATCAACTGTTTACCAAATGATGCAGTTAAATTTCTCTAAATATGCTTTAGTGGCTTCAATGAATGATCATTTTTGTTGGTTTCTGACGTGCTTAGTGGATTGGCACTTTCCTCGCCTCATTTTCTCTTTGATCTGGCCAACGTTTGGCTTATCCCAAACCAAGTTTGAAAATTATTGAGCCGGGCCAATGCTTGTTTTGTTAATTTTGTACTTGGAAGTAAAACTCATCCCAATGATTGAATATGCTAAATAAAGTACTTTTTATATAAAGTAAATAAGAATTCTGGCAATTGTCGTGCATATATTTTACAGGGCGTTGGAGTAGTTAAAAAGAATAATTCCAGAAATGTGCAAGCCCTATTGCTTGTTTTCTTCTGTTGTATATGTTAGAGGGCGTTATAGTGGCTCATAATGTCATATAGCCCTTTGTCCATCTTTTCTGACAGTCTCTTTTGTAGGCTTTTAGTGTTCTATGATCTGTTCGGATCCAAAGCTGGACTCCCATCGATTTAAGGGCATCATTGGTGAAGCAATATCTTCAGGTGTGTCATCGTGCCATTAGGATGTATACAATCCCTAGCAGTTTATTCCAATTTCCATAGTCTATTACTGCCTTCAACAGCTGCTTTGTTTGATTCCAGAAATATGAAGGCGGTTCTAATCATATTCAACTACTAATTTACTTGTTTGATTTCGAGCAAAATATTAAAATGAACTATGTCTTGTTTGTATCAAATCAGGAGAGCTGAAATCAACCAAGGCCTACCAGAAGTGGGCAGAAATAGTATCTGAAACTGAACCACTTGTGAGTCCTCTAAAGAGAAGTCCAAAGAAGTGAGTTTACTTGAATTTTGTGTCTAGTACTATGGTTTCCAATCCTGTTTTCTATTAATATTAGCTCGTTTATGTAGATCGAAGAAAGATTCAGAAAGTGATCTAGTGGCAGCAATAGTGCAGCGCAGAAGTGAGAGGAAAGAACAGTTTGAGTCATGTTCTCTACCTGGACAAAAAAATATGGACAGGGTCCTTTCTCTGAACCCACCGAAGAAGAATTTGAGGCTGCAAGAAAGAGGCTTCAAAATATAAATAAGCAGGCTAAAAGCAGAAAGGTTGATAGAGAATTAGCAGCAGCATCATGATCCGGCATCTACCCTTGTCTGGTAGAAAAGGTTAGTTGTAATTTACCTGTTTCATAGAAAATACCTCGTCCATTTTTACATATCATCTATGAGTAATGGGATTTGTACGACTAATTACTTTTATCTAAAAATGGAGCTACATTTCATTTCCCGTTAAAGCCCAATGCAATTACTTCATCAAAATGGTCACTTAGAAGAGACAAGTAGTGGAGTGTATATGGTCACTTAGAAGAGACAAGTAGTAGAGTGTATATGGTCACTTAGAAGAGACAAGTAGTAGAGTGGATAATTACTTCATCAAAATGGTCGTTTAGAAGAGACAAATAGTAGAGTGTATATTTAGTCAGCATGGCCAGGCAATGTGGAAACTATGTGTTTTGCTCTTGCTAGTTAGTTATGTCTTTCTCTCCACTGTAAAAAATGTGGACTTCGTTAATATTCTCTTCAGCATCCATCATTGCAGCATTGTTAGTTGAAGAGGCATCCATCATTGCAGCATTGTTAGTTGAAGAGGAGCGTTGTGGATCGTACTTACGTGAAGATATCTTCCCTCTCTTGTAGGTATCAAAATACAATCGAAATTTCAAATGTTTGTTTACAGCAGCACATTTATCTCCATTAGATGTACTTCGTTGCCTAGATGTTCTTTGCCCACATTTACATCAAGAGCAAGTGATGGAGGCCATTTCGATCGTTGAACTCTGAAAGTAGTATTATGATTGATCTGGGTCGAGTTTACCAGTTTAATCAGATGATGAAGAAGGCGTGAAACTGTTTAAAGTTTTGACAATCAAACTGAGAAATTGAAACACAACGCATCGACCAACTGTGATGTCGGCTGAATATCGGGTGACTGTTCTACCCAAAAACAAGTCATTGATAAACGCCGACTCAAGTCAATCGACCATGGCATCCTAGTTCTAGTGTTCAAAATGATCAACTCGTGTCACCAAATCAACACGGCCAATTTTGATGATTATAACACAATAGCTAAACTAGCTAATTGATGAAACATGCCTTTTCCAAATGATAAAATCTATGCCGCCGCCGCCGTCGTCGTCGTCGTCGTCCTAGTCTTAGCCCAAACCGCACACATCATACCCAGAGAAAGGCCGACGACGCACGAAACCGAGACGAGCCGAAGCCTCAAGAGCAAGAGATTCAAGCACTTGGAGATTTGGAGGGCGAGGGTCAGGATCTGCAACCGGCCCTGCTCCTCCATCTTCTGGAAGAACCTCATGGGCGGGACCGATCTCCGGAGTAGGAAGGCGGCGGCGAAGGGGAAGGCGAACGCCGCGAAGCCCTGGATGGATGAGGCGTCGGTGAGCGGACTGGCAGACGAAGGAGCGGCGGCGGCGTGGTAGGCGATCCAAGCACCGGAGGCGAGGTGGGCGAGGGCGAGGATGGCCATGTATTTGCTGAGATCGTACAGCACCCTTTGGAGGTTTTCGAGGACCTGCCGGGTCTCATGGGCGAGTGCGGAGAGGTCCCTCTCCACCGTCGGGCCTTCGATCTCTTGATGCTTCATCTCCGGCGCGGCCTTCTCGGCTATTTGGCCGTCTTGGGGAGAAGACGATGATGAGAGGAATCTGGTGAATGGGAGGAATGGATCGATAGTCGGAGATGGTTTGAAGGAGGTGGGGAAAAATCGAAGCTTGGTTGGGGTGGGAAGGTGGTGGTACTTGGTGGTGGTGGGGTTGGGGAAGCAGAAGAACCCGGCCTTGTCGTCATAGTGTTGGGGAGGAAGAGTAGTGTTCGTGATAGGAGGGGAATTGGTGAAGAGGAAGACGAAGAAATGGCGGGTCGGAGGAGACGGCATGTAGCAGTGGTGGACCTTCGGGTTAGGAGGAGCGCCGCCATGGCCAGCTTTGGAAGTCCGAACAACTCCGGCGGCTCTTCTCTCTGTCTTTCTGAGTTTTCTCGGTGTTGGAAGTGGGCCGTCGCCTCCCGATTTAGCATGCCCTAATAGTCTATTTTAATAAGTCATTTAAGCACAATTAATATAATTAATTAAAACTATAATAAAAATAAAAAATACTGGGATCATGCAACATGTTTAAGCCTTTAATCTATTTTTTAAAAATTAAGATTTAATTAATAGAACCAACATTTTTTTTACAATTTATCTCTATTTTATAATACACTTCAAAAAAATATCTATAGAAAAATATACGTGTATATTCATTTAGAAGAGAGTTAACTATATCTTCTTAACTCGCCAAAATTTTAGAATATATATATATATATATATATAATTTATTAGATATATTTATGTAAATTTGAAGACACGAAGTTTTCGGAAGTTTTTGGTAGTGGAAGAGGGCATCGCCTCCTAATTTAACATGCCCTCATAGCCTATTTTAGTCACTCATTCACGTACAATTGGTCCAACAAAACCAGTTTAAAATTCCCTTCTTTTTTTAACGTTGAAAATTTTTTGTTATTTTAGAAAAAGAAAAAAGCAAAGTTAAACTTCTTGGAAAATACATTTAACAAGCTAATATGCAGCCTAATCATGGAGTGACTTGAGAAGGCTTGATTTAGCGATAATATTTGATTGTTACAGAGTCGTATGGAGAAAGCATGTACACTCGTCTATAGACAATTAGCACAACATGCTCTTCTTGTATATGTAGTGCTTAAACAGGTGGTGTTACATATGAATCGTTGTATGTGGTGTTCATCCTTCTTGTGTGACATTTAATTGAAGTTAAAAAATATTTTTAAATTAAGGAGATTAAATAATGAGGAACTAGTTGGGTACCTAAAAATGTATGAAAATCTATGTATAAATGAAATAATTTACCTAACAAAAACCATGGAAGCAAATGACATCACTACAGTCAATTAATGATATCCCCAAAACCCAATATAATATAGTGAAATCTTCCAAATTTAAAGTGAAAAATTGCGATGAATAAAAAAATTGTGAAACACATCTGAATAGGCCTAACAATCGAAGATTTGAGAGCCCACTCATAAGCCCATGTTGCATTACACGAAAGCCCAATATCGTTAACCACATCTATTTATGTTCAAGCCCATCAAATCAAACCAGACCATCTCCCTCCCAAATTCTCCGATCATCTCCCTCCAAGAATCTCCTTCCCGCCGCCACCGCCGACGACGCCGCCACCTTCAAGATGACTCGCGTTCTTCGTCAACCTGATCACCAGCGGCTTCAACAGCCTGAAAATGCTGGCAGCAATTATCATTCTCCTGATTCTGATCGTCGCCGACGTCATCTTGATCGTCATCGCTCACGAGGCCCACAAGCTCCAATCCATGTCGACGAACGGCGTCACCCTTACCGCCATCCTCACTGTTCCAACCCTCGGAACCATCCTCCCCGGTTGCGTAATCCGGGTCAGCCGGACGAGGATCTTGCCGGTGCTCTTCGGCGTCCGGTAGGCGCAACCACCATCGCTATCTGCCTCGTCGGTGCTGTCCTGATCTTCGTCCTCTACTATCTCGTCTTCTATTGGACTTGATCATCAACTTGTTCCTTGCATTTTCCTTTCTTTTGTCAGTTCGTCTCTGTTTTTTTCTTTTTCTCTCGGTTCATGTGATTCTCGCCTGCCATTGATGTTCGCGCTTTTTGGTCTCCGTTCGCATGCATGATATGATTCGTCCCCACATTCAATTGTTTCGTTGGGTTCTTGTGATTCTTGCATGCAATTTATGTTTGCAATTTTGGTCTCTGTTTGCATGCATGATGAGATTTGTCCCACGTCCGAGTGTTTCGTTGTTTGGTAAGATTTTAGTTTTGCCTTGGTTGATTCGATTTCGCTCCTTGTCTTTGCTCTAGTTTGTTCCATCTCCAAGTGATTATCTGATTTGATTTTCGTATTATGAGCCAGTTGATGAACCTTACCTCCAACCATAGTACTGTTCTCCTTTTTGTTTCCTTCTCCTTTCTTGATTCACTTATCTTTGGACATGGATTGAATATCTGAACATTGATCTGATGGAGAAATCGGCTAGAAATTGTTGTGCCTGGCTCGACTGTGTGCATAGTTTTTCCAGTGCCCATGTTGAGAGTAATACATCAAACTCGTTTGCCAAGATGGAGTTTGGTTTGAAGTACATCAATATCATTTCATACGATCAGTTGTGTCAGTTGGTAGAGGAGTATGCTTGCTGGGTTTATTCAGAAGATCATATCCCCATGGAAGTTTCCATTGATTCCCTTTTCTTTCATCACCATCCTTCTCAGCTTTATAATCTGATCTTATTTGACGGCGTGAAGAAATTGGTTTGGTCTGGTCAGTTCTTTATGGAAGATGAGAGATATCAACTTAAACATTGGCTCTGTTCGTGGGGATCGTAAGATGTAATGGAGCTTGTAGAAGTGCTACTTATGATTCGGGCTATCATTTAAAAGAAATGCTTGCTAACTTGGTTCAAGGTTCTGCTTTATTTTCTTGTGAATTTGATTGTGGAGTGCACCCGGCTATTCTTCTACATGGTAGATCATTTGTTCATTTCGTAATCTCTTTCTCCTTATCTCGTCTTCCCTTGGGGTTATTTTCAGTGAACAGAAGACTGCTTTTCACATCAAATTCATACGAAGTAATCATCTTCTGATATGTTTCCTGATCAGATAATTGATGATGGATTGTCTGGGAAGGAGAAAGTACTTGATAGAAGCCATTGGTAGAGGCAAATTTATCAACTTCGCATGAGTCGCTTGATGTTTAGCTTCAAGTAGACTTCTGTATTTTCTCACTTTTCATAGCATGTTTTCTGTATCATTTTGACATGTAGCTATTACTTTTAATCAGGAGTTGTCCACATGATACACATGCTCTCTGTTTTTTATTGGGAATAGTGGAGGTTTTTACATGAATTCGATTGGTAAATAGTATGCTGGGCACACAAATTCAACCGTTTCCAGTAGCATGATTCATCTAGTAGGTAGAGAAAACTTAGCACTGGTTAGAAATTATTTGAAGGTAGTGAGTACAAATTGAAGTTTGGTTGGGGCGGAGTCATACGCATGCATGGGAAGGGAGGAGAAAACATGGCATTGTCATTTGTGTTGGGAGAAGAGTAGCGTTGATACTAGTAGTAAGAGGAGGATTTGGTTGAAGAGTGAAGAAGACATAAAGAGATTATACTCCAAATTGCTTTGCATTGAAGTACAGAAAAACAATTATAGAGTTAAGATCTTATAATATATTTTGGAGGAGATGATCTAATATATGTTAATAAAGAATTGATTATATATATACACGCAAGAGAACAAAGTGATGAACCGAAAAGCCTTAATCATCCATTTTCGGTCAAACAATTTAGACAATATAATTGGTCAGCAAAAATAAAAAGAGTCATAACATATCAGATGGGAATGATAATACATATGGTATGCACGCATTGATAGAGAGATTATTGATCAAAATTAAAAAATCAACTCTCAATTTGAATAAAACTTTAAATTGATCATCACTTTCTCCCAACTAGCTTCCCATCTTTACGTGATGCTCACTGCAAATAGAAGGCAAAGAAGGAGACAAGGGAAGCTCCAACCAAGCCCATAACCGGACCAGCCGATGTAGCGCTGCTGGTGGGTGCTGGTGCCGGAGCCTCGGCAGCAAGAACAGCGGCTGCAGAAGCCGCAGCAATGAGAAGGGCAAAAGAGATCTTCATGTCCATGGCCATCCGGAAAAGGGCGAAAACCTTAGAGAAAGAATCGCCTTAAACCGGAATTGGTCAAGTTGATCTGGGTACTCCTCCCTGTAGGTGCAGCTAGCGGCCTGGCGAAGAAGGGGTTGGGAAGAATATATATATATATATACATAAAACAAAGCTCAAGAGGAGAATTGAAGATAGGTATTCTATTTTGAGTCAGTTGGCCAGTCTGGCGGGGAGGAGACTAATTTACCTTGTTGCATGGCCATGACAGCAAAGATTGACCGTAGCTTGACAATCGGTTTTAGAAGCTCCAACAATGAATGGACTCCTATTCCTGCCATTGACAGGGAAGCCGTGATCGCCTCTTGCGGTTGTCCATCAAAATTTGATTCCAAATTATGATAATTTAGAGGATCAGCTGCCATTTACTATTTCTCTGCGGTTCTTCTTCCTTTCTAATCGGTATGTATCATCTATTTTTCCATGCCAAATTGTCCCCAACAGTTTCCAGTTTTCACTCAGGCTTCTCCCAAAAATAGATATGATTTTTGAGGTAGATCAATATTACCATACACAATTGTGCGGCTCCCTTCGAAAAACCACGCCATAAGCCCATATTCAGGCAACAATATCTTGATTCAACCATAATCCTTCAGCAAGCGATGGGCACGGCACGATACAACCACCATTTCGCGAAAGGCCCCGTGTCCGGGGTTGCATATAGTTTACGTAAATAGACGGTGGCAAAATGCACCAAAGAACAAAAAGCACACGTTTCAGTCCAGGTTTAAGTTTTTTCTTCATGTGATCTTCCGGTATCGCCGCATTGCATAACAACCTTTTATCTGCATAAAACAAACTACCATATTATTCGAAGTACATCGGCGCTGAGCTATGAGCCTATGACACATAACATAGAAAGCAAAAACAAGGGGCGTCATTAGTCATGGTGCCAATAAGGTCAGAATTCCCTTGCTAACCTGCTGTTGGTTTATCATGAAAAAAGTTATAACCAATGAGATCAATGAAGATGACGAAGGGAAATCTCATTACAAGCTTCCTGCTGCTAATTTCTTCCCAAAATATAATTTGATTATTCTGAATTTGATAAAAAGTGATTATAAGACCTGTGATCATAGAAGAGTAAAAATCAAGTTAAGTGTACCATACCACCTTTTATATTCACGTAGTCCTGTACCAGCTTATAAATGCAGTATACTTAGGAAATCTGACAACCTACAAACAAGACAAGCTCAGAAAAGACAGCAATCGCAATAAGAAAATTGCGGTGGAACACATAGAGCATCACACAAACCTAATATCTCTTGCTATTACAACATTTCCATCTTCTGCTCCAAGATGTCTGAGAACTCTCTCTTCCAAACAGCCATCACGATATGCATGCTGAACAAAATTGCCATGCTCAGGGTAACAAATGCAACAGATCTAATGACATCATAAAGATTCCAACAATGTAGGGGAAAATACGTCCATAAAGGGAGACTGCTAATAAATGTATATTGTCAATGTCAACTCCATCATCCACACCTCATCCGTTACAGATGTGTCAGGTGTCAAGGCATGGATTTTGAATTACCGAACTGATTCACTTCACATTTTAAATATACATACTAATCTTGCGCAATATAAAGTGACAATTTTTTATACCGGATGCTCTTCATGACGCAACATTCGAGAGAGGTAATAATGAGACAAAGAAATAAAACCGAACCAAAATAGGATAAAGAAATAATTTACCCACAAAAGTCACCTTAAGTGCATTTCTACACACATCTGAATGTTGTCATATAAATTACAATACTAAAATGTTGTCATATAAATTACAATACTAAAATGTCATAATGTATCTTATAAGGTAGTAAAATACACAATATCCAAATGCATTGGGTATTGGATCAAGATTGCGATAAAGTGGATGGTTATCATCACTAATAAGCTAGACATTTTGTATCCCACAGATCATGTGAGAAAGAAGCCAAGACAATTTTACTATCAAGGTTTACTCGTTCTGGGTCTAAAAAATGCAAATAAAAATTTTATAAAATTTCAAACAAGAATTCCACTTCCTGGGGTCTTAGATCAAGGAAGCAGAGGCCTCATGAATAACTGGGAAACTCCAAGGACTGTGGCAGGAAAAATATTTCATGATAGTGTATAATTACTTAGCTTTCTTTTGCCCTTCCCAACTACCATAAACTAATTCAAAACTCAAACTCTAGTACTCACCACTCTTTATATCACATTGCCTACAGTCAGACGAGTAATTCCTCAGCAAGGGATTGCAATCAAGAAACACAACTCACGGAGTCAGTTTGATTAGAGAATTGCAAGTAAAGAATTGCAATCAAGTAAAGTTTGACAGTGATCAACTTAATGGCCAAGCAATTTCGTCAAATTAGCTTTATGGAAAACTCTAGACAAAAACAATGGCTATTTCAGCTTGTTTTTTCTTTTTATAAAACGGATTATACACATTTAAAAAATAACTTACCTTGTAAAACAACTAGTGCCAAACGGGCATGTTCCATTTCCGAAGTCAAAGTATCTGCAGTCAATGGACCTGCCAAAAGAATAATGAGATAATTGAAAATTAATTTGCTTCTAAATTTATTCAATGAGCAATATAAGAAATGCAGTAGAAAAAAGAATAATTTTTCAAAGAATCAATTTTGAAAAATAATCATAAATAAATAGTTGGTAAAAAAATCTCAACGGACAGATGACCCAAATCATCAGAGATTTAAGCTTCCTCTGATGAATGAAACACCAATTGTCCAATCATATAGAAAAATGATGCAAAAGCTGGTATACTGATTTAATACCTATATCTCATCTAATTATTACAAGCTTCTCTTCCAGAAGAGTATTGGCTAAAACACAAATTCAGGATTATGTTCCAAGAATCACATCACTATCTTAGAAAATTTTGAATTCTACCAAACACTTTACGACAAATTTATTGGAAAAAAATGTTAATTATAATAGGATCCGAAATCAGGTCTGATATTTGATGTAATTAAGCCACCCAAGCAGCTCAGGAAGGATGAAAGTATAGGTTGTGTTACTTAAAGTACTTACATTATTTGCATAAAATAGTCACCATGATGAACTAATCAGCAAATTTAAGAAACTAATACAAACCAGAATTTAAGCAAACATTTCTCAATTATGAAGGAGACCTTTTAATGCCATATCAATTATCAATTTGTACTGCAATAAGCTGTAAAAACTTGCTAAATCCTAGATGCCATTCTTTTATATTATAAGAGACACGGCTTCTTACATTAAAACCAGCACAAGCAGGGACAACGTGTTGACACTAATGATAAAAGTCCATGACTGGCTAACATAAGCAATTATTTGGCAGGAAACCCTATTAATTCACACATATCACACATTAAAATTTGTAGAACTATTGATTGACAATGCCAATCAGTTCTATAAATCCAAGTTCTAATCAAAGTGTCAAATCAATTCTATAAAGTAGTAGATTGAAAATCATTATTACATAGCATCTTGTGACCAACTTCTTTCAATAAATAAAATCCAAATATAAAGCTCCTGAAATCATAGCACAAAATAAAAAATCCAAATGCACTTAAACATGGGCATGTCATTGCTCTAGTGCTTAGTGGTTGGCTCAAAATTAATATACCTATCAACACTTAGACAGGAGAAATATTGTTGCCATATCACAAAAAAACTTCGTTGCATTTTCCAAGTAGTAACGATATACTTACCCAAGCTTTGCTTTGTAACTGTCAATAATCTCCTGCTTTTCTTCCTTGGAAAAATACCATATAACACTTAGAATAACAAAATATGAGAGCTTACGGCATATAGGGCAAGCTCTCAATGCACTGTTGCCATCCATCCCTGAAGCTGGAGAATTACTGCGCCAATTCCTTATGCATGAAATGCAGAATGGGTGGTCACATTCTGACAGAATACCAAACTTCCTTTCTGCAGGAGTAGGCTTTGAAAGAACACGGTCTAAACAAACACTACATTCTATCTCTTGACTATTTTTTAGAGCATCAAGACGTTTCTTGTTCAACTGGCAAAGAATGATATGATCTTCTCTATCATCGGGTCTAAACGGATGTAAACAGTGTTTCCCACATATTGAACAAAGATCTCCATGGATGTTTACACATTTTTCTCCGTAAGGGCAGTTTCCTGCAGCAGCTAGTGAGCATGTGGGAAGATCTGCAGGTTCTGTGGTGGAGGGATTAATGCCACTCTTGGTTTTAGGAATCACGACACTTCCTTGAGATCCATAGTGATCCGTAAAATCTCTGGTCCATGCTGGACCATATGAAAGATAGACTGATCTACCATAAACAGGAAGCCCAACAGAAACAGCTGAAACTGAACCAGAGTTATCGTTCAAGACAGATGCTGAATTATAAGTGCTTTGAGAGGAGTGTGATGCTGATGACACCAAATTTTGTGGACGAGAAGCTTTGACATGGTCATATCTACAGCGACTACCATAAGAACAAGATCCTTTTTGATAAAACGTGCAGACCTGAGAAAACAACGTGGTGTGAGCGTCTAGGGAATGAAAAGCGTTAAATGTTTAATCCAAAGGCAAATGGGCATAGAGAGATAAATAAGAAGAATATTTTTTTACATGTGGATCATTCCAATCGTGTGAAAACCATGGTTGTATGAATCGGAATCGGAATCATGGAGTCGGAAATCGGAATCGGAATCGGTCTGAATTGGCCAAGAATCGGTTCAGTTGAATCGGTCCAAATTAGTTTAATTGGTCATATATAATAATTTGACAATTTATAATATAAATATATTAAGATTAGGTATTGATGTTATTTTGATATTATTCTGTGTATTATAGTTTATGATATTTTTAAATATTTTTTAAGATTTTTTTAAAATTATTTAGAATTAATTATTATTTTTAACTCGAGTTAGACTCGAGTCAACTTTTAATTACGAGAATGCCACCCTCCGCTCTTTACCCCCGCCGCCGCCGGCGGCCTGGTCGGCGGCGAGTCTCGCGGCGGCGATGTTGGAGGATGTCGGCAGCCCGG
This sequence comes from Piper betle, assembly GCA_033002965.1. Lineage (NCBI taxonomy): Eukaryota > Viridiplantae > Streptophyta > Magnoliopsida > Piperales > Piperaceae > Piper > Piper betle. The sequence continues at coordinate 59,792 of JAURVB010003156.1, read as the reverse complement.
TCGGACGAACAGTCGGCGGCCCGGAGTCGGCGGCGGAGTTGGCGGCGATTCGTGCGTCACAGCCCGATTCGGTCCGGCCACACGTCGGCGGCGACGTTGCGAGGTCGGCGGCGAGGTCGGCAGCCCGGTCGGCGGCGAGCCCGGAGTCGGGGACGCACGGCGGAGGGCGGAAACAGGGCGGCGGCGGGCGGACAACGGCGGCGGTGTGGGGGGAGCGGGTTTGATTTTAGGTTTTTAAAATCCAAATTACCATTTTACCCATGCTTAAATAATTTAATAAAAATCATACCTAGGGTATTTTAGTAATTTCTTAAAAAACCGATTCCGATTTAAATCGGCCGATTCCGATTCCGAGTTAAATCGGTCGGAATCGGCCGAACTCGGGCGATTCGGTGACCGATTTGGCCCCGAAATCGGATCGGCACGATGCCGATCCAATTTAAATCGGCCGATTATGCACTACCGATGATTCGTGCATAAGAGGTGAAAACTCCCAGAAGTCACCTTTCATACACGCGCCATGAGCAAAAAACTTGTAGAGAGCCCTGCAAAAAGCAAAGAGTTACAAATAAACCATTACAAAACTATACAAAGGAAAATTATCAAACAGTTGGGCTATTCTATATCCCCTCCGAGACAAAGTGCTGCCTCTCCATTCAAATCTGCAACAAAGATGTTTTAGAAAAGGATCACCTATCTGCTTTCAATGCAGGTTTAAACCTAGAAAAAACCATTGGCATGGTTATTTCCAGCCACCTCATGTTATGTTCTAAACCCATCAACAAATAGCTGATAATAAACTCCTACTCCAGCGCCCAAGAAGGTTACTGTTGCAAGCATGCGAAAACAAGAATAGCCGGGATGCTCCAAACATATTACAAGGGTGTTCGAATTTCAAGAGACAGAAGTAAAGACCACAACCATATTCCTGACTGTTACACGGATGATAACGTCATTGTGTAGAACAGCCAAAGATGAGCAAGGTTAAAAGTCTAATTAAACGTCAGAAGCCGAGTGGAAATATACAGATAAGAGCTGCAAAGCATAGCATACAGCAACAAAGTTGAGCACAAAAAGGTTAATGCCCTTTTAACCATCTATCCGTGTATATATGGGGAGATTGCCCAAGACTATGTTACAGGGGAAAAAATATATATACTTTCATCAATGGAAAAAGAGATAAAATCCAGAGAAAACACCAGAAACAAGTTTCATTGCATAGCATGAAACACCACTTTTTTCATCAATTGACCCAAGCAAACAGGCCGTCCGAAACTGAATTAAATCATCCACACAGGAATGAGAAAAGCAAAAATTCAGCTTTAAGCACGTCATAACTCCCTCCATCCGTCTAACGTTATTCAAGAACAGTCCCTGGCTGTAAGTTATAGAAAAACCAACTATAAGCAACTACAGCCGCAAACCAATCAACCAATCTCACGGAAAATAAACTAGTAATCTCAACTATCAAGACGCCAAAAAGCTAAAGAGACAAATCAGATAACAAGAGGAGAGTAAAAGAAACAAAAACAAAAAAAGTACTTCTTAGGCACGGCGACGAAGATGGTGAGGGACAAGGAAGCAATAGCTGATGTGGATCGACGACAGTTATTCTTTTTAGTTTCCACTCTTCATGGCCACTGTACATTTTGCTTGGGATTTAATACAGGACTTAGCTGGCATCTCATCTACGATATTGCCCTTGTGAGATCCGTTTATGCTCCAATGTTTGGTAGCCAAATGGGTAATGAGGATCTGGTCGATACATTACTGTCTAAATACGTACATACTCATACGGGCCCGCAGACTTTCTTAGGATGTTTGATGCTGTGACTTTGAAGTTCTAAGATATCTCTTATAATATACATACATTCCTTTTTTATCGAAAACTATCGGTTCATTCATATTCATTGTGGTTATATTAATATATTTGTCATGAAAAATAATCTATATCTATAGACTGTACATATATAACTTCTCCGGCGCCGTAATCCATCCCCATTACCCCCTCGGGTGGCCCATCGATTGCAATGGCCGGACTGTACGTCCTCGTCTTTAAGCTCATACGTTCGTCGTCCCATGACGACCTTCACTGTGCCATAGGCATATGGGAGCCACTGCGTGACTTGGGCGAGCAGACAATCGTCTTGTCGGGCAGGTTCTCTGCGTCTCCAGCTACGCGCAAGCGATTGGAGTCTCCAATGTAGCTGCATTTACCATGCGGACTGACCTGCATTCTCGTTTCAGTTACCACCATCGGCAGATGTAATCTACCACAATCGACTGTCGATTCATCTGGTAAAGTTTTTGAGCGTTGATGTGTAAGTTATGGCTTTTACCTAATTCATAATTTTTTATTCAAGACTCGTTGCTCTGTTTTTTTACCCTCTTTGTTTTGAGTTTAGAATTTGTGTTTATATTTGTAGGATGTTTCATAGATGTTGTATTTTTCCGGAAGGTTTTGTTGTTTCATAGGTATTAAAATTAACATTTTCATCATTTTTGTTTCATAGATAGTTTCTATTTTTTTATATTAAAATTAAACTTCCGGAAGCTAAAAGTAGTTTCTATTTACTGTTTCTTTTTAATATCCGCGAACGAGCTAGCTAGTTGTCCTCTCCGACATCTTGAACAACTTGATTTTAAAGTTAAAATTTTTATTTAAAGCTAATTAAGCTGATTCTAAATCTTCTCCCTCTAAATTCAATTTTTTTTTGGTTAAAGCACACCAATAATTCAATAAATGCATAGCCCGCCACTGGTTATGAAAGTAGCAGGCCCGGCATGTTTGAAGATGAAATAGATAGGACATTGCCGGCCTCTCTCGCCTCTACTACTTTGCCTGGTTAAACCACTCAAGAAAAGCTACAAAACCAATATGGCCACCGTTTCATCAACCCTCGCCGCCGCCGGTACCTCCACTTTGCACTACTCCGTACCCCACCCAGAGCGCTCCCTCCGGCCCCCGAGAAGCAGCCACCCAGCCTAGCGATATCCTCCCTGGGTCCGGCTGTCTACGCCGCCGTCGCTCTCACCGTCTCCACCGCCTCGCTCCCGCCCTCCCGGGCGGACGACTCCGCCTTCAGCCTCTACTACGGTACGGCGGCCAGCACGGCCAACTACGGCGGCAACTCGAGCAAGAAGGACTTAGCGGAGTACGTTTACGAGGTGCCGGCGAGGTGCAAGTAGCGGCTGGGGTCCAAGGTGGAGAAGGGGACCAATGGCACCGACAGCGAGTTCTACAACCCGAAGAAGCGGTCGGAGGAGTACCTCACCTTCTTCGCCGGGTTCCCCCGCTTGGCCCCGTGCGACGCCGTGCTCAACAACCTGGCCCTCTCGACGTGTCGCTGCAGGACCTCATCTCCGGCGCCGACAGCGTGCGGTCGGAGGCGGTGACGGACGAGATAGGGCAGGTTTACTGCGAGTACGAGATCGAAGGTGCCGGAGCTCATAGCCTCATTTCGGTGACCTGCGCCAAGAACAAGCTCTACGCCCACTTTGCGAATGCGCCGACGCCGGAGTGGAAGAGGGACGAGCAGACTTTGAAGCACATCCACCAGTCCTTCAAAACTGTAGGATAAGGTCCGCTATGTTTTCTGCTACAATTATATCTCTGTACTGTAAACTTATGACTAATAATTTCTTTAATACATGTACACACACAGCGAGGTGAGTGTAATTTCCTATTATTCAATCCAATTTTGTGTTTTCAAACAACGATATCTATCTAATTGCGATGAACAGATCAAAATTAGCTGGAATTTTCAATCCTCAATTTTGTGCACTAATCCTCTCATCATGATCTGCCGTCACACGAACTAGCTACTACTGCGAGAAAGCCATTGATTTTTTTGGTTGCCCTCATCTCCAGTATTATCATTGGAAAAAAATACAGTGCCAAATATGCATTTCAAGGGTAGTGTTCAAAAGTAAAATCTGAAGCGACAATACTTCTCAGAGACTCAAATCCTTGATGGGCTGTTTTCTTTTAGTAAGACGCTCAATTGGCTGATGAAGGCTACGAACCGAGCGGAGACATGCTTTCTCGTTTAAAGCTAGCTACAATAACTATTTTTCTTTAGGGGGCAAGGGAAATTGTGAATCTAATTTATATTATTAAAATAGATTAATAATATGAATAGTATTTGAGTTAATATATTGTGAATGAGATTATACTTGTTAATGAATTTAAATTATAAATTTGATGTGAATCTCTTCTATCTTTTATATTTTAAAGCTATAAGCCCGTAAATTAAATTTACACGAATGAAACATATGTAATTTGATTAACGGGCTTATATTATTTTCTAGATGTAAAACCTATGACTCGAGTTAAGGTTTTATAGTCATTAACCGGTTGGTTTGACCGTGGTTCGAGTCGGTTCGTTTTCAAAACACGTGTGCAGGGGTGAGGTCGACCGTGTGCACGTGTTATGAGGAGATTATGTATAGCCAAGTATTTGATGTTAGCGTCAGATAAACATCAGCAGACTGAGTTATCAGTAATTATCAGTAAGTATGAGAGTATACAATTGATGGTTTTGTTTTTATTTTGTGACCTTAGAATTAGTTTAGGCAGAATAGGCATTAGGAATGCATTGGATCTTGTTTGGGTGGTTTATTAGATATAGAGTATATAATTTAGATGTTATGATGTTTATCTTATTTTATAGGATTTTTTCCAATTTTTTGGATTTTTTAGATCTATTACTGAATTAGTTATTATTTTTGCACAAACAGTGTCAGGTCAAATTTTAATTACAAGTTTGCCACTCCCATACTTCTCATCTCCCTCCCCCAAAACCCTGACACTTCTCCTCATTTACCCCAAATCGTAGCCGCCGCCTTGGTTGTCGCCACCGCCGTCGACCAACGCTCGTCAGCCTGGCCGTGCCGTCGCCTTGTCGCCTCGACCACCGTCCAGCCATTGCGACCTTGGAAATCGCCCACGACCTCATGGCTGTTCCTAACTTGATTCCCCATCATCTGATGCCGGAATGCCGCCGCTGTGACGTTGAAGCCCTTCCGCTCGACCTCCCAAACATTTCCCCTTACCTAGCGCCGTCGTCGAGGCTAGCCATGGGTCTGATCGGAGCGACACTAAACTCAACGCCTACGCCGGTGGTCATCGCTGCCGCCGCCCTTATCGTCACCATCATTGGGTCAAGCTAGCCGAGACAGTGCTAACCCTTACCGCCTGCATTGCCCCACCGGAGCAGTGCCGGAACTCGCTAGAAAACCGGACTCGCTGGAAATGACCAAATCTTCCACCGAATCCCTCCGGTCGAACCCTATCGAACTTCAAACACTACAGGGTGTCGAATTCGAACCACGAACCGCACGAGGTATAATTTATTTTGATTTAATTATTTAAAAGTAATGATTATTAGAAGTGCATGCTAGGATGTTAGGATTTAATGATTGACGTGTTAGATATTTTCACGTTAATAAAAATATGAATGTGTGTGATTGTAAGATAAATTAATTAGGCAGACTAAACAATTGATGTAATCTAATACAACGTAGAGTAGGTAAACTCATATTGATTGTTATTGATGTGTTGATTGATGTGTGAGTAATGTGAGTGTCATATACGATATGTATGCATCATGAGTGGGCATTAGTATTTAGTTTTGATGTGTAGGAACAGAGTAGGAGCTTGCTGCTAGGCGCGTGGACACGCTTGACCAAGTCCTTCTTCAACGAGGCGTCTACCGTTAGGACATGCTTCATAGGCTTTATTGTTCCACTCTATCGGTGATTTGATTTACAGATCGTCGAACGTGTCAGGTGGATGATTTATCGTACCCCACCTAACACGGGTCATTTGGTTGATTATTTTCAGAATTAATAACCCTCGAGGATGAGATCCCTCGAGTTTATTTTTGAAAATAAGATCCACCTCAAGTTGCTTTCGGGCCTATTATAATAAATCTCGACCTTGCCCTATAAATAGTTTTTATTGTGTTTTTAGTGAGACCAGATGAGATAAATCGACTCGCACGTACCACGAGTGGGTGTCGTGTCAGTCAAAGCGGGCTCTGGATTAGTGAGAAGATTGTTCCATCCTCGAGGGATCCTGATAACTTCATGTTTGAGTGCCTTACACCCGGAGGACATAGAAGTTTATGGGTACTATTAAGTACAGCGTGTGTCCGGACTCATGATTCAAAGAGTATTGAAGGCACATGCCTTGAGAGTATTCGGCCTACGTACTCAAGGTCAGGAGTAATATGGAGGTTTGAAGAGGGCTTAGGATAAAGGTTTCTCGAAAGTGGAATTAGACAAGAATTGTCGACAGTGGCACAGTATCAACTAGATCGGGATGCTATTGAGTAAGCTGCTCAATGGCTCCTCTAGTTGCCCTTATGAGAGTTCTTGAGGAAGATATATGATTGTTTGCTTTTCATGAGAGTTTGCTCTCATGTTTCAGTTTGATATCAGTTATTTCCGGACCAGTGACACCCGTTGTTAATGTTTTCTTACTATATATGTAGGTGAGGAAGATGAATAGAATATGCCGGCTTTGACGAAGGACTAGTGTTTGTATTGCACACACATACATGGTGCCACATCATCTTTTGCGTAAGCTGTGATGTGGGTTGAATGATATTGTGTTGATATACATATTGTGTACATATGCATGAGTTGTGAAACTTGTATGCCTTGCTTCAGAAATGTATGGACTCTTTAAAAATGTTTTGGAAAAGTTCTAGATGTTCAGGAATAATCTGCTATGTTAAGTTGAAAATAAACCAATTGTGATGAGCATGAATTAGAGGTAGGCGAGACGCCAATTACAATATGTGTTGATGTTTTAAATCCAATTGTGGTGTAAATTATTATTTCATGTATATATTATATTGTGTCATGTTTTAATAGGTCCGTCCCCTTATTGCACTTTTCAGGGAGATTCTGTTCGTGTTCATTTCATTTTAGGATTTTTCGTGAATTTTATTGCTATTTTAAATAATTATTTTGGTGTGGTTATTATCATGACAGTCATGTAGCATCTTAGGTAGGGTTTTGCATCTCATTCATATATTGCTTGTGCATTAGCGACGTACTCCATCTTGAGACGTCGAGAGGGTTTTACATCTTATTCATATATTATTTATGCATTAGCGACGTACTCCATCTTGAGACGTCAGGGTTATATGTAGCCGTAAGTTTTGGGTCAACCAAATTAATTAGTTACGAGTAGTTTGATTCATTGTAAGGCCCGGGTTGAGAGTAAATCGGATTGGGGTATTACACTAGACCCGACTATGAATCTTATAAAATTTGCATAAATACTTAAAAAATTAAATTAATTTTACTAACCCATTAATATAAATTTACCGTGTAAATTTATATATGCAAATGACATTGTGAGTTTTATTAACCCCCTCGATGTTTTTCGGGAGCAACTAATTGTCAATGTTGCAACGGTAAACAACCACCAAATGGAGGCCAACAGTGTTTTCTTAAAACAGCCCAGCACTAAAAAAATTTTAAAAAAATACCAGGCAATTTGCTGCATTAAAAGTCATGCTAAAAGCTTTTGAACATTGAAAGTATTGGCTTGGATGTAAAGGTCTGAGAGTTCTTATAGTTGTACCACCTAATAGTTTTATAAAATTATGCCATTTAGATCGATAAGCTTATTTTTAAGGAAAAAGTAATCCATTGATTGAAACTAATGGTTAATTAAGTTTTAGTTGTTGTTTGAATGATTAAGATTATAATTAATTGTTTATTATTTGCAGGGGAAAAAGTGTGAGTTTTATATGTTCTAAATCGTTTCTTTTTCAACTGTAGACGCAACCACGCCAACACCTGTAATTTTATCTTCGATCTCAATCAAGAATATATCTGATGAGACCAATATTAGGCCTAATAAGCTAATCAAAGTAATCAAAACAATTTAACATTATTATTACTGCAATAAAACTCACTACCTGTCACCAGTATCAGAAACAAGTGTACTACTATATCACATATTACGCCCAAAATTTACAACCGTACCGATAAATAATTTAATTACCATCAAACTTTTTCCATGGTAGACAAAAACAATGATAAAGTGAACCATGATTGTATTTTACCGTCTAAGTAAAAAAGTAAACTATACTATAAAGAAAATTTGACGATAGATCATGAATAATATCAAATACTATGGGTGCTAATATTTCAATTACTTGATGTCGTTTGAGTCAAAATTTGACTTGAATCAAGTAAACACGAGTATTAGCACAATTCTATTCCATTCCACTCTATTCGAAATTTGATAATTTATATTAGGTTATAATAATTTGGGACCCAATCTGGTGAACTTACCGTTACGAAAATTTCATACTATATAAAAGAACAAAACAAAAGGCCGACAACCAGCCGGCAGCTAACCATGATGGCTGCTAATTGGATCCAGCCGCAACGACTTCATCTGGTTGTTTGATTAGATTTGGCGTGATACAAGGTTGGGGTGGGGTGTTAAATTTTTATTTTAAGATATAATTAATGTAGACCGTCTTTGATTTGACTCCTCCCGATCAGAGTTTGGAGAGGAAATGTATCCCGCCCTTGGCTCATATAAATTTTTTTAATAATTAATATATATTTTTATATAACTATTTACATAAACTATAAAAAAATAATTATAATTATCGTGATGATAGTTTTATATAATAATACAATAATTTTATTAGTAAACAAAATATTTGATATATAATTAAATTAAAATTGAACATTTGAATTATTTAAATTTTTATAGCTAATTTTATTCTAGTTATGCGGTAAAAATTATATATAAATATTGTTTTAGCTTACTGTGTGCGTATTTGGCTCATATTCAACTCGGCTTGCTTGAAATGTTTTGAGAACTCAGTCAAGTTTGAACTCGGAGAAGCACCCCTTCCAAAACCCCTATTCGACTCTACCCTCACTGAGACGACGCCGCCCTCCGCCCTCCGCTCGCTTTCGGTCGCCCTCCCTCCCTCGGCGTTGGTAGGGCGGTCATTTTGCGTTTTGTTCTTCCCCTCGCCGGTACATTCCTCCCCATCTTCCCCCCACTTTCGACATTGCAAACCATGCTTGTAATTTGTTTTTCTTTTGATTTTTGTTGAATACTTGTTCATTCCTGCTTTCATATGCTTCACGAGACGCACCAGCTGTTTGAGTTTTTGTTTCAGTTTTCTGCATTTTTTGGTGATTGCTGCTTGCCTTTCAACGAACTTTTTGGTTAGCTATGTTATGGGTGTTGGATGGGGTTTTGTTTTGTTTGATTTGATGATCATGCTGTGGAATTGGTTTTTTATTTTTTTGCTTGATGCAGTGATTTTTTTCATGAGATTATTTTGTTGCCTCTTGATATCTATGATTTTTTAATGTGCCTATTGAGGACTAATTATGATTGTCCTTGGGAGCTATTATGATGGAAGTAGATGGATTGTTTTTTATAGATCTCTTGATGTAGTAAGGTCATGGGAAATTGATTTCTGATTGGAATTTTTATTTGAATTCTGATTGGTTATGATTCCCTTTTCAATACATTATTTTTTTTTTGAAGCTCTATTTGTGTGGATTGGTTACTGATGGAAGTACATGGCTCGTTTTCAGCTCTTATGATGTATCAAGTGTATTGAGAGCTGATTTGTTGGGCTTATTTGTGTGGATTGGTCAGAGGTGAAAAAATTTAGTTTGGTTTCAAGCGTTTCACTGCGTGTTGTGCTTGTTTATGTAGGAGGTGATTAAAGGTTAGGGTAAACCTCGATATGTTGGATTTCAATGACCTTCTGTAACTGACTGTTGATCCGTTCATGAGTATTTTAGACAGACAAGTCATTCGATAAGGACTTAGATTGTTGCTTACCCTTGAGATGTTGATTGTCATTGTCATTCTATCATCCCATTAATGATGCATTCTAGTCAAGTTTTTGTACATGCAATGATTAGTGGTACAAAGTTTTGCAGGTTTCCTAGTAGATATTTGAAATTATAACTGGTTATATGCCTATATGCTTAAACTTATTGTCTGGAAACTCTATTCACTGGCTTCAATTTTGGACGAAGTATTAATTTTGTTCCCTGGCCCTGTTCTAGCTTTCGTCTCTTTGTTTCATGCTAAAGCTAGTGCCGTTCGCAAGAAATGGCTCCAAGGTGTGAATCTGTCAATGCTAAGGAAAGAAAGATTGAGCTTCACAGGTTGGAATATAAACAACAAATCCACCTCTCGCATTGCTGGCCCTTTTATTTATCTCTTATTCTCATTGTTGAAGCTTGATGTTTTGTGAATCTCACGAAATTGTAGATTTGTGTATTTTTTGTTTTTCAACATTTTTTTCCAACATAGTTTTTGTTATTTTTTTACTTAGCTTATGTAATTAACATATTGAAATTTTCTTCTTTTTTGACTCATTATTAATGGTTACGATAGGATTGCTATTTGTAACTTAAGAAAAGTAAGACTTTGATGTGTCGTTGACTGCAAATTGTGTGTCTAATAACTATAAGAAAACAAGAGCTTTGAATTGCGGTTTTGAGTCTTGATTGGATTTTCTGTTGTTTGTATCTAGGAGCTGAATGTAATGATAATGTTGCGATCACTGTTGGGGTATGACTGTACCATTGATTCTGCTATTTTTTCTTCCTTGGTGTTGTGTTGTTCAGATATTGCAAGGGTGGATTAGATTTCCTGAGAATTTATAAACTGCTGTGAATTCTGACGGTAGTTGATTTTTTTGTTATAATTTCTTAATGTAGTTGATTTTTTTAAGGGCCATTTAATCATCTTCGAAGAGGGACATAGAAGCTTTGATAAAAGGTGTTCTACCAAGTTTCCAAAATCAGGTCTCGATTCAACTTGATATTTGCAAGTGAAACTAATTAGACATTGTTCTTGCTATGCTAGCTTGATCTGCATTATACGGTGGTTAATCTTTTTTCGGCCCCTTATTCAATTATCGCTGATGACAAATAATCGAGTCGTACAATACATATAGTATTTCTTTAGTATGTATTTATATTTTTTCTAGTCAATATGGTAGCTCAAACATTTTCTTCCAGTCTGTAAATTATTTTTTCAAGTTGGTTTAATATAGGAAAAGTGGTCAAACACGTAAGTTACTGTATTGGGATTATCTTGTGATTATATTCTGGCATATATAGAATTTTGAAGGAAGCATTGCTGTGAATGTCATGGGAAGAAGGGCATGACATCTATGGGTATTTTTGATTAAACTATTTTCTCATTGTGAAATTTGTTTTGTATGTTTCAGAGGTCGAAATATTTGAGTCTAAAGAATAGTGCATTTGCAACTCTCTTTACATTTCTGGAAATTAGAAGAATGCTCAGATTAGGTCGCCGTGTTTTCACACCTGTGACAAAGCTATATGCTGATGTAGTTCACCCTCTCAAGTTGGAGTGCCACAAATACGTGAGAACTTTATGACTTTATCTTACTTGTTATGAAACCCACGTCACTGGAGATTGGAGCATTAGCTCCTTAGGAGTTGGTTTCTTTTATGAGTTGATACATCATCTGGCTACTTACTTCTACTACCTTTCCTCACGGTTGTTTCATTTTGTTGTGAACAGTTTGGCAAGCCTACAATTTATATTAGAGCAATTTCTACTTCAATTTTGACCCCTCAAGATGGTTCATTTCCTTCAGAGTTGTTATCGGAGAAGAAAGTACTCACTGTTGATCGCACTCCTGGTATTGGATATTTAGCTTTTGTTCTGTTTTACTTTAGTGTAATTAGATTTTCCCTACCCTAATATTTTGATTGATTATCTGGTTGTCATAAGCTAGTTGACTTGAATTTTTCTGTGCCCACCATCATCAATCTTACATGATTGAAACACTGTTTTGGCTAGTAATTAAACCATACAACTCCAGCTATTGGTGACTGCGTTATATAATTGATCATTTATTTGATCTGTATATACTTGTTATTTGTTTTGCTATAAATTTTCATTTCTTACATTTTCTTTTGGTTCTTTTATTGACATCGAAGGTCTATATGAGGATCTTGTAACACGGGTTACAAATTTTGATGATGAGGACAAGGGATTAATAGTGTTAGCTGGTGATGTTTTTGATGTTCCGATCAGAAAAGATATTGTGCACCGAGTAGTGCGTTGGCAGCTTGCAAAGCGGCAACAGGTTAGTGAAAACTTCCAATTACTACAATTTGTTTGTCATGTAATGGGTAGACATATGTAGATTCTAATTCAATGTTAACCATGTGTTTGTTCTATGACCTTGTCTTTTACTTGAATGTAGCTTGCACTCCTTTCACATTGCTGGTTTGGTGTTTTTAAACCTAGAAACAGCTAGCCAAATGGGACTTCTCATTTCATACTTCTCTTATTTTGCACAACTGCTCTTACTTGTTTAGGTGCTTTTCTTTTTGAACACATGATGGCCTTGATCTATTTCAATGTGTTATGATAGGAACTGACCGAAAAACAACTTGTGCTGCCTATCTCTTTGTAAGAATTTTGGTATTCTATCCCATGCATTCTAAGTGGCTGTAGTGATCGAAATGCTTGTACTCCTATTTCCTTAACTATTTTCTTGTCATTATCCCCAGTGAATAGAATTTATTCAAAGCGATCCTTATCATTTCTTAAAGTGTGTTGGGGTTATTGATCTCATGTTTTTGTTTTGCTTTACTTCACTGTCATTTATCTTATCTTTTTTTATGATTGCAAAACACAAAATCATTTTGGTTTACTTGACCTGATGAGTTTACACTGCACTACTGTTTTGAAATGATGACGTTTTGTGTTTTTATGTGAAGTTGTTCTTTAGAGTTTCCATCGTGTCGCTTTTCATGTCCTTGTGGTTTGTGAAGACACACTATCAAATGTTTAAACCCCTCTTTTTTTTTCTAAGATTGCATATGTGAGAATAATAATTTTTTACTATAGCAGAAAGGATATGGTAATCATAAGCTTTTTGTATAAGCCAATGGTTTCCTGATTTAGTTGTCATTTCTATGGCTGCATCAAACACCTCATATAGATTTCATGTATTTCTGTACATTTAGATTATTCGCTTGACTTGAAAAAATCTCTATTAACAATACAGAATCTGCTATCTCTTCATATGTATGTGCGTATTAGCCAAATTGATTCGTTTATCATGAATAATCTAAATGCAAGTGGTGGAGTCTTTGTGGTTGTTGGAAGTTTGTAGTCAGACTCTTAAATTAGTTAATAGAAATATAGTTTGATCTTGCTTAACATTTTTTGCTACTGCCATATTCAGGGAACACATTCAACAAAAACAATCAGTGAAGTAAGTGGAACGGGTAGGAAGCCCTACCGACAGAAGGGCACAGGAAGAGCAAGGCATGGAACATTGCGAGGGCCTCAGGTGCGAATCTATTTTTTCTTTTCTTTTCTTGTTTTTGTGCAATTTCATGTCTAGTTTTGGTGCACTAGGATAGACAATGGATTTTGTTGTATTTGAATGCTTTGTGTTGGAATATGGTATATTACATGGCCCTCACTTGTGAAGTATACATATCTGTATGTTGTCCTAGTTATTTTGATTTTTAAATACTTCATAGTTCATGTTGATTTTTTAAGAAACACCAGTGCATGATGTGCAGTTTAGGCATGGAGCTGCTATGCATGGCCCAAAGCCCCGAAGTCATGCTATAAAGTTGAACAAAAAGGTTCGACGTTTGGGTCTGAAAATTGCTTTATCTGCCCGCACTGCAGAAGGAAAGGCAAGCAAAATTTGCTCTCTTTTGCCATGTCTTTTTCTCATGTTACCTCCTGCTGCATTTAAATTTTTTTCTTGAGACTTTGTGAGGCGTTTACTCCCTTCACATTCTTAAATTGCTGATATTCTGCTTCTAGTTATGGAAAACTTAAACTGAAAGGGAAACTGTGGATTTTCTTTACTTTTCAGTGGATTGTCCAAACAGTGCATCTGATAATTGTAACTGTTGAGTTAGCACATATGTACCAGGGAGGTTTTGAATGCTATCAAGTTGTTTGTTTGTCTGTGTTTTTTTCTAACAAGGTATTTTCTTGTACAGCTTATTGTTTTTGATGACCTGTCTGTTCCTTCACACAAGACTAAGTACATGGCCAACTATGTTGCTCAAATGGAGGATACCAAAAAGGTTCTGCTGGTGAATGGAGGTCCTATTGATGAGAAGCTGAAATTGGCTACGCAAAACTTGCACTACGTGAATGTTCTGCCGTCAATAGTAAGCCATTCTTATCACAGTCTATATGTTTTTTTCCTGAGTTTATTGAAATAAAACCTTCCGTTTGTGCTTACCTGTTTTCATGCTGCACTCAACGCAACTTATTGGACAAAAGAATGAGAAACTATTTTCTAATGTTGAAAGCCTTTTAAGATTACTTGGTGAAAAATATTGCTTGATTATAAAGGTTTTCTGCATCCTGCAGGGTTTGAATGTTTACAGTATTCTGCAGCATGACACTCTGGTTATGTCTCGTGATGCAGTCAACCAGATCGTTAAACGGATGCATACACCCATCAACCGTTAGAGGTGAAGGCTGTATATCTTTATATGTAGATCTATGATTTCTAGGACACATTGGTGCGTAGTTACATTGGTTCGTCATTTCCGTAGTGTTGTTTTAAAGTGCTGCTGTGTTGAGTGTACCATTATCCTGTCTAGCAAGTTCAGAGCTTTTGATTGATCGGTACTGGTAATAGCCAAAGAACGGCAAATTATTCTTGTCGGGCATGGTTGAAGCATGTGTTTTCAGTGAAATTATGTAGGGCTTCCAAAGATGAGCAATTTAAACGGCAGAGCAAGTCAAACAGTATGCTGTGTTTTGCTACCTGCCTCGTCTGAGCAAGAAGTGAAAGTTCCAGGTTAAGAGCCACGACTCGTGTCCAACAACTTGAGGAGGAAGGGTTGAGGACAAGGGCTGCATCTACTTTCCTTATGATTGTGATGCCTGCGGGGTCAACAATTTACCTTTGGGGGAAAGGGCATGTGGTTCAATTCAATAATAAAGCATATTAGAAAGAGCCGTGTGGGAACTGGAAGTATTGTTCTTGGTTTGAACCTCGTTTAGAAAAAGTCAATTATGCTGTTTGCTTGTATTCTTCCGCCAGCTTGTCTTAGTTTGTGGTCCATGCCGTCCTGTAAAAAAATTGGATGGCTTCCTTATGTACGATACTTTGGTGCCCTTGCATCGGAAACTTCCTCTTCTCAAATTTTGACCAACTGCAAATGACGGTTGGTTAGAAAAGCCCATGCCCCTTCCAATCTTGCCTGGGATGGGGTGGTCCACCAGCTAATACGTATCGTATCATCTATCTAGGCTCGAGGTTAAAAAGGGGACAAGGCCATCTTGGTTCTTCCTCCTGTTTATAGTTAGTAAGAATTGACTGATTTTATTCGGCTAGGTACAAAATAGAGTCATAATGAGGCAGGATTGTTGGGCCAAAAATTGGATTAGGAACTAGCTGATTTGGGTTGAGGGAGAGACGGGGTGAGGGCGGCGGCGGGTGGGGAGATGAGCCGGGGGGTGGCCGTGAGTCGGTCAAGGTCAGTTGGCTTGTCTAATCGGCCCTAGGCCGGCCTCAGTTGTGCAACATGATAAGGGAAAAGCTTCATGGGGTCAAAGGGGGCTGTGACGGTGGTACGACGACGATGGAGCAGCTTGGCTGATGGTAAAATAATGTCAGGAGCACAACATGATCAAGTGGCTCTTGTCCGTTATTGGAGCTAATCAGTGGCTATGAAGGCTAGGGGAATGATTTGGTGATGTTTTGGCGAAAGTAGAATCAGTGCGATGGTTAGAAGAGGCTTTGGTAGTGTAAATCAGGGCAGCAATCGGGTTTAGGGGACAAAAATCAAGGGTTTTGGGTGGTACTTTCGTAAATTAAAGTTAGCACGATGTCGATTCGAATTAAAAATAATGACACTTAATAAATTTTAAAAATAAAAAAATATTAAAAAAGATTTATAAAATATAATATACTTTATAACATTAAAATAATATGTAATATAATTAATAGCCTATTTAAATCAATTACTAATTTTGATTGATTTATATAAATTAATTTTTATCTAATTTTTAATAAATCTATCTGATTCAATAACTCTTTTTCAATCAGTGGCCGATTCTAATTGTTACACACTACGCTTGTGTATTGTTCAAGAACACAGCTAATTTAACCGTTAATAGATCAGGTTTGAAAGCTGGCGGGCACCAAATATGCGTCGAAAGTTGCTTACTTCATTTTTTAAGAATTACGAGTGTCCGAAATTAATTTTACGGAGCATTTTAAGTCGCCAACTGTGGCCGCACCACGTGATCAAAGTCGACTCCATTTCCATAAATGAGTTCCAAGAAGACTCGAACGCTGAAAAATGAAAAATAGGCTAGAATTTTCATTTTGTATAAAGCAAAATGGAATTGGGAAATATAATAGAAAGTAATAACCACGACAACTCTAACCGAGTGGCTATAAATATCGCGTTGCCAGGGGTTTGGAAAGTCTCGGAATCGAGTGAGGGAGGCTCCAGCTTGGCCGTCGTGAGTGGCGGCCCGGTGATTCATCCTCTACCCAACCCTTTCTAAGGTCCTTCTCTTCCCTCTATTTTTCATAGATTTTGTTTCTTTGTTTGGTATCTCCGAATCATATAATTCTTTCTTTCTGCTTAATGCCGTTCTATTTTTATAATCCCTCCGATCCCTACCCGCGCCGCCTCCAGATCTGGGTCTCTTCTTTCTATTTTTTTTTCATTTTTTTTCGTTTTATTGTATGACATTGGCCGATCTGTAATCTGTAATCTGATTTATCTATTTTGTGCCTGGGAATTGTTTGCTGTGGAGGGATTGCACATGGGAATTCGTTTGTGGTTTTGTATTTTTGGGGATCGGTTGTGCAGATCTAATGATGTGCACAAATTCGAGTCCTCTATTGATTTTAGTTTTGTTTGGTGGCGTATGTGCTAGGTTTGATGAAATCTATTTGCGTTTTATTTGTGTTGTAGATGATTAGTGTTTTGCTGCGTGGGTAGTATCGCCTGTTTTAAGGTTTTCAACATGGATTTTGGATCTGGATGAAATGTGAGGTGTGTTTGTGTAAAATAATGAAATGGGGGTAAATTTTACTTGCTAGTTGGTCAGGTAGAGATCAAAGTATGAGTTGAAATGTTTCACTAAGGTGGTTGCTAGACTGCACTTTTACCCATCAAGTCATACTCAATTGTTTGCATTTGTTTTTGAGTGTGTTATATTGTGATGAAATGTGGGTTGTGTTTGAATGTATAATGCATTGGCTGTGAAGATAACCTGCTAGTTTGGTCAGACTGAAATGTTTTATTATTTCGTTGATGCGGTTGTGCTAGACTGCCATTTCATTTCATTTCCGAAACTGGTTGTACTTGTGTGACTATACGTACATAAATGAGTTGTGTGCTATCAAATAGTTGGAAATATATATTTTGAGAAATTTGTCTCTTGTCTATCAACTTGTTCATTTATATGTTGTTCTAATTTGTAACAGACTTGAAGGCATGGCAGATCGTTCCCACCATCCACTTCTGGTACAACGTGTAGCTGGTCAGCTCAACTTGGGCTCCAGCTTTGCCCAAGATTTGCATCGAATTCTGGTTTCCATAATCCTGCTTTATATCAAAGGCATTTTACCTATGGGAAATACAGCTATGGTGGCATGCAGATGCCCAACGGGCAAGGCAACTACACCTTGCCTGTCATTTCTCAGGCTTCATCTGTCTGTGTGCATGCGCCATCCGAGAAAGGGATTAGTGGTTTTGCCATCGATTTTTTGATGGGTGGAGTTTCTGCAGCTGTGTCTAAAACTGCTGCTGCTCCTATTGAGCGTGTCAAGCTTTTGATCCAGAACCAGGATGAGATGATCAAGTCTGGACGTCTGTCTGAGCCTTACAAAGGTATTGGGGACTGCTTTAAACGGACGATTAAGGATGAAGGGTTTACATCCCTTTGGAGAGGGAACACCGCCAATGTCATCCGCTACTTTCCCACTCAAGTAAGGTTTTTCTTTAGCGGTTCTTTAGTGCGATGTTAGGTGTTTTTGAGATATACAGAGCCCTTTTACACATGCTTCCCATTAGTTCTAATATGAGATAATTTCTACGCTTCATTCAGGTTGTGGTCTTTTTGAGACAAGGCACACTTTCTTTTTGCATACGCTCTTTTCCTAGTGTTTCCTTGTTTTTCTTTTAAATATTGGGATATGTCTTAGGAAATTTTTCAAGATTGAGATATGTGAATAGAAAAGTTACTGTGGGGAAGATCTGCATCTATTTCTTTGTGTTTATTAAGTCTATGAATTCTCATGCTTACCATTTGTTTGTTTGTAAAGGGTGATATCTAGATTGATGTGACGAAACGGATTAACTTTTTTAGATGGTGTTATCTGTTTCTTCCTGTTTGATCATTTTGGCATTCATTATACTACAGGCTTTGAACTTTGCTTTCAAAGATTATTTTAAGAGGATGTTCAACTTTAAGAAAGACAAAGATGGATATTGGAAATGGTTTGCTGGAAACTTGGCATCTGGTGGTGCTGCTGGTGCCTCATCACTTCTTTTTGTGTATTCCTTGGATTATGCCCGAACCCGTTTGGCAAATGATGCCAAGGCTGCAAAGAAGGGTGGTGAGAGACAGTTTAATGGTCTGGTTGATGTATACAGGAAAACTCTTCAATCGGATGGTATTGCTGGGCTATACCGTGGGTTCAACATTTCTTGTGTTGGAATTATAGTATATCGTGGTTTGTACTTTGGAATGTATGATTCTCTGAAACCAGTTGTTCTCACTGGAAAGCTGCAGGTTAGTGCATTTTGTTTGTTTGGAATTGGGTGTACATTGCCAATTGGAACTGCCTTCCTTGGGAATGTAGCAGTTCCATAGAATTTTGTGTGACCTGTTATTTTGTCACTATTTCAGGATAGCTTCTTTGCTAGCTTTGCTTTGGGTTGGCTGATTACAAATGGTGCTGGCCTTGCATCTTACCCCATTGATACTGTTCGCCGGAGAATGATGATGACATCCGGAGAAGCTGTCAAGTACAAGAGTTCTTTGGACGCATTCTCACAAATTCTTAAAAACGAAGGTGCCAAATCTCTCTTCAAGGGTGCTGGTGCCAATATCCTTCGTGCTGTTGCTGGTGCAGGCGTCCTCGCTGGCTATGACAAACTGCAGATGCTTGTGTTCGGAAAGAAGTATGGATCTGGCGGTGGCTAGGGTTTAGCCTTATCTTGTTATTCACTAGGATAAGTAAGGGATTTTGTGATTTGAATAATAATTTTAGACAGAGCAGGAGGTGCTCCTGCGAATTTTTTTCATGAATTTTTATCAAAATTGGTTGGGAAAGCTGCAAGCTTCCTCAATATTTGAGGTTTTCCTAAGCTGATATTTGTGCGGGTTTAACAATTGATCATGAGCCTTCTACCGGTGGAGTGTTTTCCTTCTATTTCCATGCTTTACTATTGCTGTTGTGGTACCATCCGGTGAGCATTTCAAGTCCTGGGATACTCTCTAATGTCTGCTGACTTCTACCTGCCGCTGACAACCATGATGGATTGTGGGCTTTCGCAAGGAGGTGGAAGATGCGCTAAAGTTTCTTAAACCGGTTTCATGTATGTTGAGGCTTTGTATCACAACCTTGGATATTCCAGCAACATTAAAGTTTAGCTATTCACCTAGATCATACAGTTATATTTTTTTGTCACTTGGACAGAATTGTTCTCATCTTTTATTGGGTCATTTTTCGGGGGTCATATATGAATTACATATCTTAGTTTTCGAATCATTATTTCTAATTACCTCCATCTATTTCTTTTTATATTTTTTGGATATCCTGCTACCCTTTTGATCAATAAACTAAATTTCTCGGTTTATAACTTTGGAGGCTTTCTTTGACACATTCGACCTCCAAATGAATACAAGTAGTTTTAATTACGTTTTAAAATTAATTGATTTTACCCTCAACTACTCTATTATGTTACAGAGAATGAAATAAAAGTCAAGGATTGAGATAAGCAGCGATAGGAAACGTTTCAGCCCTTGAGAAGCCCTTTTGTTCGGTGCAAGCGGTGCAAAAAATAGAAAATTTTTGCCAGAGCAAAAAATCCTATATCTGTATGGGCAATTTTTATGATTTACGAACACCAGCCGAGTTGAAAGCATGATCATAGTTTTCGATATTGTTGATAGGTATTGAGATACATGCAAACCAGTTGTTGAAGGTGATGCAATTCACCGTATGTTGTTTTTTCATTTAAATTTAAACCTTTTTTCTTCTAACTGATTTGGGTTTAAAGAGAGGACAAATAATCGAATTTATTATCACTTTTTTTAATATGATGATATTTTTGCAATTTTTATTGAATTTTTAAAAGTTGTTTGATATGTACCGATCCTTTGATATTCTTATATGGCCAAATTTTATGGGAGTCTTAAGATTACAACGAATAATGGTATGATTACAGGTAATAAAAAGTACAATTATATAATTTAAATGAATGACTAAATTTACATATTATTAATATTATTACATCACCCGTTACTTATGCTAAACACTTTTTAAAAAATAAAAAACAAAGTAAACTATTGCAATTAATCAGTTGCTGTTTTTATTCACAAATAAGAATTAATCACTTTAGAAATAATGAATTAATGGCTTGGTCCTCTTTTAAACTCTATTATTTTACATGTTTAATACTAATTAGTATTACATGCAAGAGTGCCACAAGAAATTGTCATAATTAACGGAGTAGGAAGGATATAGTCGTAATAATATAGATTAATTAGATAGCAGCTGGAGCAGATTTACTGTAATATTTGCTTCTATGACAAATCCAATTCTAAATATATAATGTGTTGACATGAATGAATGCCTCCCCATTCCTTCCTGGTAGGTGCACCGACGGGGCATTGCGAGTTACGACAAAAGGGCCGCCAATCTTTGACGTCTCCGTGACTCCGTTGCTTTTGTTCTTGCTTGCCGTCTATACGCTTTCCCCTTCTCCCCCTCGTCTTAGCTTCGATTTCGAGTAAGATTCATGTGATTTTCCATCTTTTCAAGATCTATGCTTCTTCGTGTTACCTGTTTATTATTATCATCCAATTAATCGATTTTGTTATTATGTTTACACAATTTCCCTCAGCTACAGTGTATGTCCTCAATTTTTTGTTGCTGTTCAAATGCATAATTCTTGTCTGAATTGGCAGCAACTATTCATACTTTGAGATGCCCTTTTGTTTTTTTAATTTCCTCTCATTATATATATCTCAATGCATTGTTATTTGTTGAGTTATTTATAATTTGCCTGCTTTTATCTTGTCCGATCTTGTTGTCTTCCTGTCTGTTATGTCTGTCGGTGACATGTTAATGAATTAATTGTTGTTCGCAGATCATTTTCTGGTTGCCCCTACGACCATGAGTGAGGTATTTGAAGGGTACGAGCGCCAGTATTGCGAACTTTCTGCAAATTTATCCAAGAAGTGTGCATCTACCGGCCAACTTGATGGGGGTAATCGGAACTACATCCTTTACTTTCTCTTGGTTGTTTATCTGTTTATATGTATCTTATTATTGGCTTTTTTATGTGTTTTGTATGTATATTCTTGTGTTAGCCTGACTTTGAATATATTTGTTTGTTGGCTGGCATTGTGCCTGATGATGTTTTGCGCTCTATTGGCTGGTCTTTGATGTGCTCTGTACTATCCATCCTGATAATAACTTGAATTGGTTGTTTTCATGCGTGAGAACATTGGCCATGCATATGTTGGCTAAGTTCCTGGGTATATGGATAAAAGTAATTCTTTGTTTGAATTCTGGTCAAGTGCATCCAGAATCTTTAGCAGCTTTACATTTTGAAATGTAAAAGCAGTAATATGCCGAATAACTAATATGGGTAGTTTCTGCGTGCTTCAGAATTTTATAAACTTAGTTGCCGCATATTCAAGTTTGGGCAACGATGCACATTTATGTATCTATGAGGGATGATGATCAGGTTTTTAATCAGCTTCAAATGACTTGCAAAAAAACCATATTTTGTTGGTGTAAGTGCGGAGCTGATTATGGCTGCAGGTGTACCCTATGTTTGAAAGAAAATGCAATCAACATCTTTATGTGTGCTTTCACGTGATTGTGAAAATCAACTCTGTTGTTCTAATTGTCTGAAAATATAATGAATCACTAAACATGTTTGTCTAGGCTGATATAGATAAGAACGCTTGTTTCCTCTACAATGCTTTGTCTTCTCCAAACATTTTTTAGCTGTTCTTATTATTCACTGTTGATTCTTTTGCCTTCACAGAACAGAGAAAACAGAAAATTGCTGACATTAAATCTGGAATAGATGATGCTGAAGCTCTGGTATAGATACGTTTATTCTCTTTTAATTGAATTACTTATTCTGAGTGCTGTCACAGTTTAGGATTTCTGCAGATTCGGAAAATGGATCTGGAAGCCAGAAGTTTACAACCCAACTTAAAGGCCATGCTTCTTGCTAAACTGAGGGAGTACAAATCTGATCTCAATCATCTGAAAAGTGGTCTTAAAAATCTGTCCTCTACAAATTCAAATGTCGCCGCAAGAGATGATCTACTGGAAGCAGGAATGAAAGATACATTAATGGTGAGATTGGCATGTAATTACTTTTATTTAATGCCCCTTATATATTCATCTCGTTCTGCAATATATAAGACATTAATGACTGAGAATTAATGCAGCTTTGTGATGGATCATGATTGGCGTACATTATGAATCGTCTCTATGTACTTTGTCATGTTTAGCCTGGAATTTTGTTTTGTTCAAAATAGTTACCGCTTGTGTCCATCCCGTCTTTTTGAGGGTTGTTACTGGACAGGCATCCAACATACTCTTAATTTTTTTTTATGATTTCTGTACATTGATTTAAATTTCAAGGCAACCAATGGGTTGTGTTAAATTCATAGTGCTCATCCTCTCTTTGGATATAGTCTTGATGATTATGATGAGGATCAATTGCTCATCGGATGAGGAGTTGTGAGAGCCATGTGTTCCTTCATTTGGGTAGTTTGACCTGGTGTTACTTGATTTACAAACTGGGAGTGGAAAAGGAACTCAATGACCTCCACTTGTACATCAATTTGCGAACAGTTTATATTTAGTTGCTATTCATGGCAGGTTTCAGCTGATCAAAGGGGCAGACTTTTAATGTCAACAGAAAGATTGAACCAATCGAGTGACAGAATCAAGGAAAGTAGGAAAACCATGCTGGAGACTGAAGATATTGGTGCTTCCATACTTCAAGACTTGCATCAACAACGCCAGTCCTTGCTCCATGCACATAATACTGTATGCTCTTTCCTTCATTGATTCCTTTGCATGTGAGCTTGTATAGTTATTGAAAACTGTATTTAACTCATGCAGCTTCACGGGGTGGATGATCATATTGGCAAGAGCAAGAGGATCCTGACAACTATGTCAAAAAGGATGAACAGGAACAAATGGATTATTGGTTCAGTAATTGCGACCCTTGTGCTGGCTATCATCATAGTCCTGTATTTCAAGCTTTTTCACTGAAACAACCATTTATCCTGTATGTATATGAACTCTGTCGATGTGCGTGTATAATTAATCAGATCCAGATTCTGCTTGTTGTGTCTTGTTAAAACGTTTACTGATTTGCAAAACGAATCGTCATCTATATTGATTGGGCAATAGATAGGCAAGCATTGTATCTGAAGAGTTTCGAGTACCCACGTTCGTTGACTTGGAAAAAGTTTGAGTGACCGTGATTGTCGCGATTGATCTGTCCTTCCGTTCG
Source organism: Piper betle (assembly GCA_033002965.1). Lineage (NCBI taxonomy): Eukaryota > Viridiplantae > Streptophyta > Magnoliopsida > Piperales > Piperaceae > Piper > Piper betle. The sequence goes on along the minus strand of JAURVB010003156.1, from coordinate 35,990 downwards.
ATATAAGGTTTGCTAGATAAACTAAACATGCATAGTTTCATCAGCTACCATTATCTGGTCAATGTAAAGATGGCCGAGTTTATAAAAAACTTAGCAAGATGTCATGCTATGCATAATTTATATTATAGATAAATTTTATTTTTATAAATAAATTCTCATAAAATAATAAATTGGAATATAATAATCTAATATCTTAGATATAGATTTTAATGACTTTAAAGATAAATTTTCATTGAGAGGATGGATAAATTTTGTTGTATTTTGATTGATTGAAACTCTTACTTTCAATCAGAGGCTCGTAGAATTCCCCTATTATTAATAAGACTAGATTAGGTTTAGCAAATAGTTATAAAATTGAGATTAATGTCTACTGATGCTAAGCAAGCCCATTTATGGTCTATAATAAGCATATAAGATCTAAATAATATTTTAAGTGATAAATATTTCATTTTTAAAATTGTGAAATGTCATATATGACAGACAAGCCTGGCATGTTGTATTATACTATGAATTAGATTTATACATGAGCTAGTTAGCTATTCATCGGGTTGAGACTGAGCTTATTTATTTATTTATTTTAAGGCAAGTGGATTCACTCGGTCAGTAGCAAATTAGGAAGTTAGTGTTGTTAGAAGAGTTTGAACGGCAGATTGAGCTAGTTTATGAGTCATTACAACAGTGAGTGAGGTAAGTCTTACATGGTGACACAATTTCTCCCCACTCAATCTCAAGTTTGCATTGAACTTTTAAATTAATTGTTCAAAATAAATAGACATCCTAAACATATTAAAGATTTATAATTCAAGTGGATTTATTTTTATTCTAAGACTTTTAATTAAGCAATAACTAAAAATAAGGGAAAAAACTTTAAAGCTAGTATTTGTTAACGTAGAAAATATTTAGTTCAAGCAAGATTATATACAAGTAAAATTTCTAAATTAAGTATGTATTAAGAAATCAGGTAAGACTATATACTTGAATAGATTTTATTAACTTTTAAATTGAGGCGATTATAATAATCTAAATTATTTAAAAAATTACAAATTACGATTGTTTTTAAGCTAGTAATAGTCTTTGATATATATTTGCCTTTTGTAAATAGTTATTAGGAACATTCTTTTAATTAGAATTAGGAAGTCTTTTAGTTTTAGCAATTAGAATAGCCTTTGTTTCATATATTTTATTAGAAGGTCTATTGAGTTTGGGTTTCTAAGATCTTTTTTTTTTTTTTACAAAAGAGCTTCCGTTATGTACCGCAAGAAGTACAATTACAAGAAGACTGCCTTTTAGAAGCCAAAAAAAGGCAATCGTGTTAAGATATGTAGGCATCCAGATTACACTGGCAATACATTTATACAGTTTACAAAATAAGATATGACATATATGAAGTAGTTGGATATTTGTCCACAAAATACAGTCATGCATACTGATCATAAAATAATCTAGGTTGTGGTTGAAGGCTTCTTCTTATGATTGCTTCAAGAAACCTAAACTGATCATATCAGTGGTTGTCAAGATGGTTACACAAACTTTTTTAAAAAAAAGTATTTTTCCTCTTTTGAATGGAGTCATACTATTTATATACAACATATATTAAAGTAATGATGCCAACTATAATTTTCTTTCTAAAATAAAAATTTGAACTTTTGAAGGTTATACATGAGATTAGCTTTTTGACAAAGTATTTTTATTGTATACAAATATTGTTTTATGTCATAGCTATTGAAGAATAATTATAAAAAAATATGGAAGCATATCCAACAGGGCATTTTAAATCCAAGACTATGATATTATATACACTTGCCAAAATATCCAAATCTATGTCCACGACCTTTTATAGTCCATGTTGGACATGTAATGTAAAACCCTAAAAATAATTAGGTTATTTTATTTAAGATCTTATAAATCTTGGAATGAGTTTTAATTAAGTTTTAAATGTTTGAGCAATAAGAGACGAAAGCGAAGACATATATATTTGTGGCATAAAAAATAAGTATAAAAAAATCCATCCTACTTTAGTATATAGTGGAAGTAGATAAGTTTTTAAACACAATAAAGATCATCAAAGTCTTAGTCAAAATATGGCTTATTCAAACTAGGGATACTTTGCCTGGTATAGATCCAAACGCTAGTCGACTATAGATTTACTAAGTCAAATCTTTCTTATAAACATGTCAAAAAGAAGGCTCTTAAGAAAAAAAAGGTGCTTTGGAGCCATCAACCTCCTTATAGGGTTTTTTATTTTATTATGTATGGTATTTATTGTGTCGTGGTTAATTTTGACCTAATAATAATTTTGTGGGTTTATTAATACTTGATTATCTAAAGTTATTGTTATTATTATTATTATTATTTATCATTGTGAAACCATTCGCGTATAATTATATCCAAATTAAGAATTTAAAAATATTAATCAATTTTAATATTTATAAGTATACTATTTGAATTAAAGTTTGTAAGTTAAGAATACATATTTAAGTTAGATTTTTACCAATTTTATTTTTTTATTTGTTTATATATTGTTATTCATTATTCAGAAAAAAACTAAGAGTATAATTTATTAGAATTAAAAATTGTTAAAAATATGAATTCTGTTTAATTAATAAATTTTTTATTTATTAAAAATAAATTATATTTATTTATTTGTATGTAACTATATTTTTTTGTTAAAATTAAATAAATATTTTGTTAGAATTTGTTGGACCGCCCATTATCGAATAGGCCCCACCAAATCTTAATTTTAGTTTGGATTAGTTGTTTCTTGAGAGAATTTTATTTTCCTCTGCACGATATATAGAGTTACCCAATTAAGGATAGGTTGGTTTTATTTGACTCTAATAAGTATAAAATAGGTTTTGTTTGATTTTATTAAATACATACAAATTGAAGTTGTGTGATTGACTAATTGCTTATAAATATACGCTTGTCGTCCAGAAAATCCACATGCGACAAAATTTGAAATTTTCTTGTAATTCTTACGTACTAGTTTTGTAGATCTGGGTTGTGATTGAGTACTTGATTTGCTTAATAATTCTTAAATTGATCATATCTATTGTTACTATAAGGTATGAATCCAGTCTAATACTATTCCTATTGTAAAGAACTTATCTTTGGGAAAAAAGAAATTCTAACTTTCCACCCATTTATATTTTTATTGAGAATTAACTGAAAAGTAGGAAAATTTATAATTAATTATTTACGATCATAATCATAAAAAATTTCAATTAATTCACATCAATTAAAAAGGGCGAAAAGAAGGTTTAGTTTTTGTGGCGTCGAAGAACACGCGAGCGGAGACCTAAGCGGCCACCCTTCTTCTCCGCCGAGAAGAAGAAGAAATCAAAAGTAGAGCAGCGAGTATTCCACCCATGGCGGCTACTCCTCCCTCTAAAGGTGCTCTTTTCCCCTCTCCGATTCTATTTCCCCCTTTTCGTTCGATTCCGGCGGCTTCTGTTTGATGCTCGGCATTCCCTATTCTGGTTGATTTTCTCTCTCTGTGTTGCAAAATAAGAAAAGAAAGAATTGGATTTTTTTGGCGAATATTAGGGCGATCTGGAATAGTACGTTGGGATTAGTTGTGGTGTAAATTGGATTGCTTTCCTTTTCCTTTTTTATATTTCTGAGTCCAAAAATATTGTTCTTGTTGAAATTTGGTAATAAATTGGAATTGTAATTAGAAATCCCGCTCCGCTCCTTTGAACTGTATAAATAAAAATAAATCCTTCTGTTGTTTGAGATTTTCTGGTGTTGATCCCTTGCACTTGTGAATTCCCCTTTTGTGCATATGTTTGTACCTGAACGAAAGGTGTTGGTAACTAGATTTGATTTGCTATGTGTTGGTCTGTCTCTATCTGTGCCGACTAACGTATGGTAGAATGTGGATGTTGTGGTGGCGTGGACACCGAATAAAATCACGAATTTCTGTGTTTGTTTTGTGGTTGATTGCAACTTGTGCACGCTGTCGGTTCCATGTCTCACAACCATGTATATTGTGATGTTTTTTTGTTGGGCAAGTGTAGTGGACGACTGTGTTGTGTTCCTTGTGCGTCTTGAATATAACACTTGCAATAGTGTTTTTGGTTGAAATTGAATTGCAAAATTTGCAGGTGGTAGCTCACCGCCAAAACCTTGGGAACGAGCAGCAGCACAGTCCGGTGCAGCTCCTTTCGAGCCGTCATCTGCTGGTAGCACCAGCGATGTTGTTGAGGCTTCAGGCAATGCAAAAGCGGGAGAAATTGTTCCAGTAGATAACAGCCGTCCTGCAAATAGGAATTCTGCTGCTGGGCTTTCTCCTAGACCATGGGAGAGAAACATCGGAAGCAATTTGGGAGGTATTAAGTGCTAAAGTTTGCATGTATGCTAGTTCTATATTCTAGCTTCATTCGCAATCAATGGCTACAGAAGATGTTTGTGGACTCAAATCTTTGTCATTAATGCAGTGTACAATTCAGGCAGTAACTATAGTACAACTTTTGGCTCTGGGCCTTATGGTTCTGCGTTGGGATATGGAGGCACGTATGGTGGATCACTTTATGCAAACAGTTCATATGGAGGATATAGTGGCTCATATGGTGGCTATGGATCATATGGAGGACCATATGGCGGAAGCTTGGGTGGACCAGTTGGCAATTATGGCATGGGAGTGGGTTCTCCTTACAGTAATTTAGGTCCTAATGGTCCATTTGGGCAATTGGCATCACCTCCAGGTTTCTGGATGTCTTTCCTTAATACGGTGAGAACTTGCCTTTTTTTTGGACTCATATTTTAGAAATTTTGTTTTGATTCACCTTGGCTGCCATCTCTGGTTTTCATGGGTGTTTTCTGTTGCTTATGTTGTTGATATGTTGTTTAACATTGAAGATGACTTATTCCGTGGCAGATGGGCACTCTTGTTCAAACTTTCAGTAGAATTGCTATGATTGTGAATGAGAATACGCATGCACTTCATATTCTCGTGACGGCTCTTCTTCAGGTTATGTCACTTTTTCTGTGTCTTGTGTTTATCAAAAACTCTGCAGATATTGGATGGAATGAGTGACCGTGTTATTTTGTTCCTACTACAGGTTTTTGGTCACTCTGGGAGGCTATATGGGGAGCTTGCCCCTTTTGTACTCAGGATTTTAGGGTTCAAATCAATGGCAAAGAGAGCCCTTCCACAAGAAAGAGCCGCTCTTCCAGGTGCTCCTGAGGGTGGGAAGTTTGTAGAGGGTCATAAGGCAGCGAGTGTTGGGTGGGATACTTATTGGGGGAACTGATGATTGCAAGAGATTGTAAAGTAAAGGGTTTTGTAAGCCTATTTGTTGATTTCTCTGTCTCAAACCACTCCTCTAAAACCATGAGTACGTTCATACTCTGTTCACTGTGTTTGTCGCTCTTAGAATGTACAAGGGAAGGAAGAGACCAATGGCGAAGTGTACCATTGTGAATGTAAATTCGTTAATTCTTGTTTTGCACTGCTTATTGGTTTGAGATAAAGATCAGCATCTTCATATTGTGAATGTAAGAATATTCGTTATGTGAAAAGACTTGTTGCAGCAAAATGTGATTTCTTGTTAATGGGCTGAGCTCGGCGCCAGCGAGATGGAAAGGAAAGAACCACCGTCATATTGTGAAGTTGGCAAAGGCGAATTTATGTGCTTTTTGTTGTTTATTTAACTTAACTAAATTATATATATAAAAAAAAACATCACAATAAATATTTTTCTTCTTCTTCGTATTAAATCATTAAGAAAATAAAATTTGATAATGGAAGCGTACTAAATTTGTACATGTAAAATGATTTTTGATTTTTTAAGTTTTGATCTTTCAAATTTAATAACGTGATATTAGAAAGAAAATATAGATTATCATAAAAAAATAAGGAACTCGTACCCACAATATTTGAATTTAGAAAAAGACTAAACTTATTATTTCTAAATGAACAAGAGTAACCAAATTTGTCCAACATAGAAATAGAAACCAAATTCTGTCTAAAAGACGATACTACATATGTCTCTTTAATATCAAAATAATATATTGTCTTTAATAATAATCTAAAAGTCTAAATTGCTTCAACTAAAACTGATTTGTCATCACCCGCATAAATGAATCTTTTAGCACCATTTGGCTTTCGGCAATTAAGGCAACCCTGTATTAACACACTTATGTGAGTAGTAGCACTCGAATTTAACCACCAAGTATGCATTGGCACGGAAACTAAATTAATTTCAGAACAAACAAAACTAAAAAATAGACCTTTCTTTGCACGCCAAGCGTGATACTTAGTGCATTTATTTTTCATATGTTCACATTTATCACAAAAGAAATAGTAAGAAGCCCGATTTTCTTTCTTTTGCTGTTGTTTGTGAGAACCATTACTAGCTTCCTTAGCCTTCTTTCTTTTCTTATTTTTGTCCTAATAGGTACTAGCTAAGTGAGCACTTTCAGGCTGCTTTTGTTTCAACAACTTGTTCTTGTTTTAACCTTTTTTTCTTAGACACAATAAAAAATGAGTTCATTAAGAGTCCACTTATCCCTTTGACAGTTGTAATTGACCTTAAATTGACTAAATTGCACCGAAAGAGAAATTAAAACTAAATGCACGAGCAAATCCTCAGATAGCTTTAACTTAAGTGCTTTTAGCTTTGAAGCAATATTTAACATCTCTAAGATGTACTCTTTTATACTTGTTATGCCTTTAAACTTTATTGAAATCAAGTTCGATAAAAGCGTACTTGTTTTAGCGTTATTGTTTTTTTTACAAAATGCTTTTCAATTTCTTTAAGGAACTCAGTGGCTCTACTGACCTTATCAGACACATCACCCTGAAGGTCTTTGGAATCCCGCGCTTTATGATTGTAAGACTTATACGATTTGAACGTTCCCACTTCTCAATGTCCCATTTGAACTGAATTAATGTTGGCAAAAATCATAGAAGAAGATTGATTAATTGAAAATAGAACAAAATAATATTCACATAATAAGATTAATAATTTAAACAATGGTGAATCACATCAAAAGATACCTAGCACAACATTAATATTTAGTTTTTTAACAAAAATATTAATTTGTAAGTAGTACTCTTAGTGCAGTAATTAAATATGGATAATAAATCATGTTAAATAATAAACCTATCTTTGGACTAATTTATTATTTACATGAAATCTTGATAATTATCTCATATTTATTACCATAAATGTGTATATAATTTTGTTAAATATTAACCTTCTTTTGAGCAATTAATAACCACATGAATCATATACTTACAACTGTCTTAATATTTTAAAATAAATTAATTTCTATAAAAAATAGTACTTTGTTAGTATATTGTAGCAACTAATAAATTCTAAAATATTAATTATAACTGAACTATAATTTAAATTTAATAATCCTAAACATAACTAACATAAAACTGAAAAAGGTTATAAAAGTATCTTTATTTAGAAATTTCTAAAATTATAACCTTTTTCCTTTTATAACTTTATTTTCCTCATTTAATAGTTTACAAAAAGAGGACCTTGATTTGAGAATAAACATCCCATATACAAATTTATTGTATTTTCCTTTACTAATGACTAGTGCCAAATTTGGGGTTCTTTAAATGGGTTAAAAATTATATCAATTTGTTCCCTCTTACAAACTAGTATTATTTTAGGATCCTATATCATTAAATCTGGAAGTGATATAGAACTAGACAATTCTAATAAGATTTTATTTTGGGATCAATCTTTTTCTGAATCTTGATCTAAAATTAAACACAAATGAAATTAATCCTCAATGATCTAATATAAAGATGCTCTGATACCACTTGTTGTATATTTAACTTAACCGAATTACACAAATAAAAAAACGTCACAATAAAACCTTTTTTTCTTCTTCATATTAAATCATCAAGAAAATAAAATTGGATAACAGGAGCGTACCTGAACCTATAAAAGTAAAATGATTCTTAACTTCTTTAGGTTTGGATCTTCCAAATTCAACATTGGTTTTCCAAAACTAAAGTTTCTCGATGATGGGATACTAGAAAGAAAAACTGCGAATGTAGGGATCATAACCATATTTATCTTTATTTTTTATAATTCTAATTCAACCCTTCATAAATTAAAAATTAAATGATATTTACATATATTTATCCATACTTATCTTAAATATTAATGGTCCATTAATCTTAATTTTAATAGATTAGTTTAATTTAGGCCAAACCTTAATAATAGCATATGATACAATTATATATACATGTATATATACATCCAAAATCCAAACTCTTTTGAGTTGGCGTGCAAATTTCACATGAACTTGGCTGACAAAGTTACTTTGCGACAACAAGGTACAAGAGACGTGTAAAACCCGTGATTCGAATCAGGGTTTTATAGTCTGAACCGGTCAGTTCGACTGTTATTTTTAGTCGGGTCAATTTTAAAACAAGTGACCGAGCCGAGGTCGGTCTTGTGTTATGAACCATGAGAGTCATGTGTGCCCAAGTATATGATGATAACACCAATAAAATAGCAACAGAATGAGTTATCAGAATATACGAGAATATTTCGGATGTTTCTTTATTTATTTTAATTAAATTGTAAAATTATTTTTAAGTTGAATAACGTATTAGGACGCGTTATGAGTAGTTTGGGTGGGTTATTAGTTATAGAGCATGTCATTGATGTGTATTATATTTTATGGGATTTTTTTCCTATTCGCTGGATTTTTAGAATTATTACGAGTTAGTATTATTTTTAACTCGAGTCAGAGTCGAGTCAAGTTTTAATTACGAGACAACCATTCATTTTTCTTCTTGACCATTTGTTTTTCTCATTGACCAATCATTTTTCTCACCTGACCATTCGTTTTTCTTCCCAACCACTCGTTTTCTTCGCCCTGACATTTATATATTCCATACTTCTGTCATTCAGGCACCACCATCCTTCTCACTCAACTTCCTTCTTCTTTTTCTTCCTTCCCTCTTCCCCACAATTCTCACTCGAGCTGGCTACAACCTTGTTGCCATTGTCGTGTGATTAATAATTAGGTATAGAATTTTGTCCGATTTAATTATTTGAAATTGATAATTATTAGCACAACATATTAGGATTGATTAACTATTATGCTAAATATTTGATTATGAATGAAGTAATGATTTGCATGATTTGATTGATAGTAAGTGATCTAATTAAGAGCATGCTAATTGATTGCAATGTAACTTAGATAGGATGAAATATTTTTATATTGATGATTGTTTGACTGTTGTTAGATGATGATTGCATTGTATGTGTGATGTTCATGATGAGTTTGATGCATCATTCAATTAGTGGACGCTAGTTTCTAGATTTGATGTGTAGGTACAGAGTAGGAGCTCGCCGCCTAGGCACATGGACACGTTTGGAGCTTCTAGTAGGTCCATTATGACTCACTTCTAGTTTTATCTATATACTCTATTGTATGTTGTTTTTACATGTAAGTGGACGTGTCGATTGGTAGATTTGTTGTATCCCACTCCACATGGGCCATTTAGTCACACATTATTTCAAGATTAATAACGTTCGAGGATGAGATCCCTGAGTATGTTTTCGAAAACAAGATCCACCGCAAGTTGTCCTCGAACCTATTATATAAATCCCAGGCCTATATATAATTTTATCGAGTTTTTAGTGAGACAAGAGGTGAGAAATTTGACAACTGTAATACTCTAGCATACTCTAGCAGGCACGTGTCTGTCAAAGCGGGCTCTGGATTAGTGAGCGAACTGTTTCAATCTCAAGCTGACAACTCTCGTTTTGAGTTCCTCACACCTTGAAAAATGTGGAGGTTTACATGTACTATTTAGTATAGCGCATGCCCGAACTTGTGGTTCAAAGGGTACTAAAGGCGATTGTTTAAGAGTATTCGGTTTTCATGCTCAAGGCTAGGAGAATTATGGTTTTCGTGCTTAAGGCCAAGATAATTATGGAGGTTAGGAGATGGCTTAGGATATACTAGTAGTCCTGAGGGACTAGCAAATGAAATGAGAAAATCACAGTAGAACGGTCAGTTCAGGATGTTACCAGGTAGGATGTTACCAGGTCTGCAGCCAGGATGTTACCAGGTAGGATGTTACCAGGTCTGCAGCCTAGTGGCTCCTCAGTAAGTGCCCTTCAGAGAGTTCACGAGAAGTATATGAATATTTTCTTTCATATAAGAGTTTTTTCTGATAACCAGTTTGATATTAGTTATATTTTTAGACCAGTAACACTCGTTACTGATGTGTTTTATAATATATGTAGGTGATAATAATGAGGAGGATGAGTCAGCATAGACGGAGGAGCAGTGACGTCTCTTGCATACACACACGTCAGACGATAAAATATTAATATTTTGTTTATTTTGTGTTTATATTAAGAATGATGTGATATAAGGTATGACAATTGAATTCATATGATTGAAAAGTAATTAGAATGCACAGATGGGTCAAGACCCAAGATTTAGAATGAATTATGTAGCCGATTAGAATTTTGTGTGAATATCAATATGTGATAATATATATATCAGCTTTATCGTTTTTATCAATTTTTATCGTCATTATTATTAGTATGAACTGGTTGTCATATCATCCATATAGTAGTATGTTAAGTTTATTTTTGTACATTCATCTATGCATGACAATACAAATTTTTCATCTTAAGATGTTGAGAGTAAATCCTCGCGGTTAGGTTCGGGTTAGCCAACCTAACCGGGACAAGTGATATTCTGGTTTGGTTCCCGAGCATAAATCGAATTTTGGGTGTTACACGAAGCACAACTAATCATTCAATCTAGTCTAGTTAAACTGTCCTTGTGTAATTGTTGCAGGTTTGATCTTCTGGTTGGACGAGATAAGCTTTTAGCCTTTGCAAAATCTGCAATGGTTATATCGAAAGAAGGAACAGCCAGAATAGGCGTGTTGTAGTTTGTGTTTATTTAACTGTGCTTGGTCCTTGTAATGTATCTGATCCTAATTGCATTGATTTGATTGCTTGTAAATTGTCGTGCCCCCCGAAGATGAAACATTCGTCACAGAAATACAGATGTTTATCGGGACAAGAGGCGTTTTTCATCCTCTTCTGAAAGCTCGAGATTATCATGAATTGCAATGAATCTTTTTCATTTTTTTGTTTGAATCCTTTTGATATTCAAATGGTACTCAAATTTACTATCTTTAAAACAGGACACCATTGTAAAAGCTTTGCCAATTAACAGATGGTAGGCCCGAATACTAATCAAATTGTATAGAACTTATCATTTCTGTTATCTAACTCTCTACACAATTTCACCGACGCTTCAACGTCTTTCATCAAACAGAGACATACCCAAACAAGTGTGCACAATGAAATTGAAGTCTTAAAAAAAACAGACACAATAGGCGTGAATGTGTGCTTTCATGTACGTTCATCCCTTTGTTCCCTTCCTAATAATTGTTGTATAGGGCCAGAAATTGCCAACTATACATGTCCTGTAATGATATGGCTTAACCATCCATCTTCCTTGTGATCTAAGCAATCTATCTATTGCATCTGCAGGATGCAATTTTGACACTATTGCGGGAGAACAACTTGAAAGCTTTCCCAGCGTTGGCTTTTTCCCGATCAACCATTAATTAATAATGAGGCGTGGAGATCCGGAAATGCTGCGCCGGTTTGTTCAACTTAAAGGAGAGGAGAGAGAACTAACATGGATCATAAAAACGTTATAAAGTTCGAAGAAAATACTAAACATTTATCCTTCTGAATTTCTTGAGCTTTTGAACCAATAGTAAGCTATCTAAATTTTATGTCTGAAGCTAAATGCTCGAGGAATATTAAATTACCCGATTTATTGCCATGGTCAATTTGGGTCACGATTGTTCTCGTGCTAAATTATTAAAATTTGCATGTATACGATGTTCACGTTTGTTCACTCTTGTATGCTATTCTCTTCTCTCCTTCCAAGTTTCTACTTTTTTTGCTCTTTCGGGAGGGACGGAGAAGTTAGAAGTCAGTCATTAGACGGTGATGGCCAGTATAACTGATTCCTTCCATTCTACCCTTCTCGTTCGTTTATGAGCTATGCCTGGGAACCAATACATTTAGCCATCTCATTCTTCCTTCCTTCTTTATTACTTCGCTGTCGGTCATGTTCTGTTAATTGTAACAGTGCTATGACACTCGCTGATTCCCTGGCTTTTGCTGTTTGTTGATGTTATTGGTTTGCTCCACGCCAATTTTGTCGACTTGGGTCTCATTTATATCCTTGTTTCTTTCTTTCTTTCTGCATCGAGAGATATTGCAGGACAGAGGTTGCTGTATAATCGTTCTTCCTCTGCTCCTCCTTACAGGTATTTATAACATCTGGTATTGATGCCCCTGTGTTTTCATTTATTTATGTATATTCCTCTCTGATCCTTTCTTACTGTTAAGTTCAATGGCGTCTTTTAAATATTATGCTCATACATTTTGCAGTATTTAGCAGTGCCAGCCAAGTAGTGGATCAATGGACCGCCAACTTGAGGCCCACTACTCCTTCGGTCGATGAAATGTCATGCGTGTGCAATCTTTTTATACCAATATGTTATGTTTCTGCAGCAAACATGAATAGAAGATTGTGTAAATTACAAGTATTTGTTCTTCACATGGAGTTCATGTTGCAGGAGGAGTCATATTGGTTGAGGCCTGCAAGCCCCCAAAAGTACGGTTCTCCTGGACTCAAGGTATTTCCACATTGTTGGTCGAGTAACTGCCGATTCTGATGTGTGCGGTCATGTTTGGGTAATGGACAGGGATGACAGAGATGAACATGGAAACGCAGCTTCTGATTCACATTCCCATGAGAGCCCTGGAGAACGTAAGATTTTGTCTATATTTCTGTAGATTGTTAGTTCAGGGAAATTCAATTTTGCTATCAAAATCTTTGCTGTCTTATTGGTAACAAGTTTTCTCTGTCTTTTCATTTTCCAGATGAATTTTCCTGTCCTGATTTCTTACACTCAATAATGGAATCATTAATGTATCTCTTCTTCCTGCTGTTTTTTTTTTTGCTGGTTTTTTATAGGTGCGAGGAGTCATGACAGCACAAGTGGTTCCCAGGTATGAAGCCTCATTGTTTTCTGATTCAATATGACGTATAATTACATCGAACGCTGGATGAAATGACAATTAATAGAAGCTGAATGAGGGGGAAATCAATAATAAAGAATTTTGGGCAGTGATCCTTTTCTGTGCTAATGACCTACAGAACTGTTTTTTCAGAGAACTGAATAATCAATATTGCGTTAGCCTCTTCCATGATTCAATGGAAATTCACTTGCTAATATTCCCACCTTCTTTGTTCTAAGGATTTGCAGGTCTTTTGGCAGGACTATATCGATCCGGATGATATGACATATGAGGTACTGATCTGCATATTCTTTTCATATATTTTCAAGGAATTACAAAAATATGCAGCTTGTAGCATAAGCATTAGGCATTCTCTTTTTTTTTGGCCGATATGTTCTGTTTGGCCATTTTCGAGTTTTTTGTTGCTAGCTCATGGTGCGTCATTCTTTAAGCAATTCAGTTATGGGGAAATTCTTTCCAATTGGTAACCAACAAGGGAGAAAATTATGATTCCAGAAGGAGATTGCCCGATACAGAGCTTTATTTCTGCTCCAATTGCTAGAGCATGTGACATTTGAGTTGAAGGATTTGCAATATTTTCAAAGAATACGATGCAATTACGTATTTGTCATAGAGTGAACAAGAAACCAGAAATATGACAGTGTTCAGATACTTTGTGGGCATTGATTTTGTCCTCATTTTGTATCTCATATTACACCTTTATATCCTGTATACAGGAACTGTTGGATCTAGGTGAAGCAGTTGGGACTCAAAGTAGGGGACTTTCCCAGGATCTAATCTCTAAACTTCCTGTTAAGAAATACAAATGTAGTTTCTTTTCGAGGACAAAGAAACAGTATGAAAGGTAACGCTTTTTCTGTTTCCATGTCATTGGTTAACATGTTGGAATTTGTTTGTTGTTTCTTGTTTACTAATTGCAAAGTACGAGATTCTTGTTTCTAGATGTGTGATCTGCCAGATGAACTTCAAGCGGAGGGAAAGGCAGATGACATTGCCATGCAAGCACATCTTTCATGTTGGTTGCATATCAAGATGGCTTGGCATCAACAAGGTGGCGGTCTTTGACATTTGGTATTATAAAAGCATAATTTTACATTGGCTATGTAACTGCTATATTTTAATACTACTGCTTACCCTTTGATACAGGCATGCCCAATTTGTTATGTTGAGGTATTTTCCGCAGATCAGAAGCATTGATCATGCATTCCACCCTAACAGTTTGGTTTACTCATTGATTTCCTCGGTGTATGGCTACAATATGGTTCATATTATGTTCTTTACATTCTATGATAGGAGAAATATTGGGGCTCAAGTAAAACGGAACATGAAGTGATTATGTATATGTGTGTGTTTTTGTTTTGGAAAAAATCAGATATATGAGTCGTATTTTTTTCTTCCTGATTTAAAAGGTTTCGTGTGTTTCAAACTATTTTCTTCTAATGTGGTTAGTTTGATCCTTGATTAACACACAAAACCCGTAACCTTTGTCTGCACAGAGGTTGCAAACTGGCATTTAGATCAGATTTGCTGTTCTTCAGATTGTCTTTAAGTTGCCCAAGCAAGAGGGGGACACATTAACAATACATAGATGCAAACACACCACACACATCTTCATGTTGATACTCTTAATTGGCTCCAATACATGCAACAATTAGAAGGAAATGAAATACTAATCTGTACATTCGAAGACGTTCCACCAGTAGTATTACTTGTAAATCTGGCTTCTCTTCATCATCTGCTGACATAAGAAGATTAATTTCAATTAGAAGCGCCATTCAAAAGAAAAGGGTCCAAAATGGTTCCATTTAGATGTACTTACAGTGTGATACAAGCGTCTAGGGACTTGAGAATTTGCTCCCCTCGGCTGGCGGCGGGGGTGAACTGTGAAAGTAGTGAGCAGGAGGTGGTGATGAAGACTTGTAATAATAATACAGATGAGGTGGAGGGGATGTGTGCTTGTGATCTCTGATGGGAGCACCCCTTGGTGGTGTATAAACATGAGCAGGCGGCGGCGGGGACTCGTACAAGTAAGTAGCAGGTGGTGGAGGTGATTTAAAATAGTAAGGAGGTGGTGGTGATGGGTAATAATGAATATATGGTCCGGGCTGTGCTAGTGGTGGTGACTTGTAGTAGTATGGCTTGGCCGGAGGCGGTGGCAATGAGAATGGCAAATAAGGCGGAGGAGGTGGACCGGCCGCAGCTTGGTCTGATGCCGGGGGTGTCTTGTAGAAGTACTCGATGAGCGGATCAATTGGCGGCTTATACTGATACACTGGTGGTGGGGACTTGCGGAATGGCAGGGAGTGGTAATGTTTGTAATCAGGAGGTGGTGGTGGTGATTTGTGGACATAATATGGAGGACGTGGAGATGTATGATAATACATATGTTTCGCAACAGTTGTTGCCGGCGCTGGTGGCGGGAAAGGTTTGTAGGGAGGATCGAAGGTGGCATCGGCTGCTATGAACAACCACAGGGCTGCTGTTGCTAGCAGGCAGAACCATTCCACACTCTGCTTCCTCATCCTGGAACTCTAATGGATATGCGAGCTTGGAACTCGCTAATATTACTACACACATATATAGACGTATTTGTTGAAGCAAATTATGAGTTTAATAATATATCTGTTAGTTATTTTGTGTGTATAATCTACATGTTTTGTTGGAATTGGTTGATTAGTGATGGATTAGTTTTGAATAGGTTGGCTTGCTGGACTTGCAATGCCATGAGGTTCCAGGTGAGTGAGGTGGGTGAAAAACAACAGTATTGTGTCTGCAATATTGAGGGCTTTGCTTATTGATAGTTGATTAGGTGTACATTTTAAGGGTTTGTATAACAGGATTAGGTAGTATGTAATACAGTATGCATTGAATATGAATGAGACTAAACTTGTTAGTGAGTTTAATTTGTAATTTTGATTTGAATTATTTATTATATTTTAGGTCTACAAACAGTGAATTAGATTTAATTAACGGATTTGTAATGTTTTTTTTGAGTTGGACCATGAATCGTATAAAAAATATGTGAATACAATTAACGCTTAAAAACTAATATCCCTAGTCTATTAATATAGATTCACCGTCCATATTTACATGTAGAATTCACGTTGTCAGTTTCACTTAGTCTCACTAACCCCTAGAGGAACCCAAAAAGGAACTGAAATTTTCACTTGTGGATTTGGGCATGCTATATCTACCCATCACTTCTCTAATTAGCTTTTCAAAAATTTGCAAAAATTTTAAAAAATGAGTCAAAAAATTCTGATATTACTGAAATGGGGTGATTTAATTTCCGGTCACCGAAATCTAGGGATTTAAACAAGCCAAGCTGGCTCGTGAATAT
Organism: Piper betle; assembly: GCA_033002965.1. Lineage (NCBI taxonomy): Eukaryota > Viridiplantae > Streptophyta > Magnoliopsida > Piperales > Piperaceae > Piper > Piper betle. Next base: position 19,568 of record JAURVB010003156.1, on the reverse strand, counting down.
TTTACGTTCAACTTGTTTGGGTTTAAACTCGTGCTCGTTAATTTTATGTTTAAAAAATATTCAGCTTAAAATAGATAGCTCATTGAACATAGATAGCTCATTGAACAATGAATAAAGTTGAGCTAAGGAGTGTTCGACTCAGCTTGGCTTGAAACTCGAGCTCAATATGTTTAAACTCGAAAAAATATTCGACTCGACTCGGCTAGTCAATAATATTAAGGTCATATTGAACTTATATAATATTGAAAGAAAATTTTAATCCTGAATAAATCAAGCTCAAGCACAAACATTCACTCGGCTTGGTTCGAAAATATAGCGAGCCAAACACTAGCTAAACCCAGATACCATAAATTTTAGACGAGTTCGGCCGACCCATAATACATCAAAGCTTGTCAAGTTTTTAAACAAACTCAAACATGTTTGTCAAAAATTATATCAAATTCAAACATAGCCCTGCTCGGCTCGTTTACACCTCGTGTCGAAATCCCCTTATTGAAATAGATTTCGGTCCGATCATAATACATGCACACGTTTTTTATTTATTTATTTACCGGTGCATCATAGTAGTGTTGCCAAATCGATCTGAGATTTGTAGATCCCAACTCGATCCAACATTAAAGACCCAAACACCCAAACGCAAATCCAATTATGCACATAATTACTTTTTTCTAACTTACATTTGAAGCGACCTGATTCTGATTTAACAAACCCGGACCCAATTGAACCTGACCTGAACTCGATTTGGCTAACAAACTCAAACCCAAACCAAGTCTGAACATAATAAATATATTACATGCATTTATATAAGATTACACAAAAATTTAAATATTGTACGATAATTATTCTTATTTATAATTAAAATATTATATGTTTATATATATATATATATATATATAAATTAAAATTTTAAGCAAAAAATAAATATTAAATATTTATCAAGTTCCGGTCCTTATAGAGTCACGTCCATAGGGGACTGAATCTGAACCCAACATGAAACGAGCAACGATAAAAATCCAAACTCATATATTCAGACCCGCTATTATTGAATCCAAATGTGATATTTTTGGTTCGGATTGAATTGGATACCGTTTTTTACCCGAATCCGATGACAACACTCTATTTTAAGAGCAAGAAGGTAGAAAGGTATGAATAACATCCATAAAGTTTTTAAATTAATTAATGGAAAAGTCGTTTTTATACTATACCTTTATACAATTTTACAAGTACATATGCTCTAATATAATAATGATTGCTAATGATGTTTCCTAGGAAGGAATAATGATTAATTCATTTTGGGAAAAAAATTATGAAGCACTAATTAATTAGAAATTAGAACGTCTCTCTTTATTTTGCTTGTTTCAGAGAAGTCATAATTGTGATTTCGAATATTAATGGTTCTTTGCTATGTAAAACTTTGGTTGTAATTTAGAATAAACCCAAATATGGTGCCCCTTGATTTCATGCTAGTTCTTATACGCTGAAGATGGCTAAAATAAAACTGCCCTACAATGTTTGAGATATGTGCTGTGGCCAGATATATACCATAATATCGTTGGGACGTTACACTAGCGAAAACAGCCAAAATAATTAATTTAGACGTTTCACAAGATAAAAACGGCTCTACCTGAAAGAAGTTGTAGGGAATCAAAATTAATAAAACATGTAATTACCTTCAGAACAATTAATCTTAGGTGAACATGTTTAAGCTATAATAAATATCTATACGGAGGTATATATTAAAATTGACACGGTGTTAACGTTTTTACGTGAAATTGGTGATGACTAATATAAATATAAGTTCTTATGTTTTTTAAAATGATTAATCATTTTGAAGTAAAACTCATTGACTCACTTTTACGTGGTATTAAAACTTACCCACCTATAGATTTCTTGTGTATCGCATCTCGTTAATGCCCACATGTTTGTAAATTGTGATGTGAACATAATAGAGTTCACGTGCTTAATGTAATAAAACTTGCATATAGGGATGTGTTAACATCAATTGTTCACATCTTTACCTGAGTGATTACTAATATAAACTTGAGTTTTTAAGTTCTCCAAAGCAGAGTAAAACCCTTTGTACCATTTTCACATTAAGAAAAAAATATTTTTGGCATAACCCAAAAGTATTTACCTTAAAGTTTATTTAATGTATTTATCTTAAAATTTATTTAATTCACAGCTCTGAATCAAATGGCGGAAGTAGCTATCAAATACAATAAATAAAATAGAAAATTCATGAAACTCATGATATTTATTTTTATATTTAAAAGCAATCGAGAAATCTCTGAAACATTGGAGAAGCCAAGTGAAATATGGTAACCACGAAAAGTATTACCCACCTCATTCCTGCATTTCTGATCTCTGCAACATCTATAATATAGGTGCAAAAATATTTATCTTAAAGTTTATTCAATGTATTTATCTTAAAGTTTATTTAATACACAGCTCTGAATCAAATCGCAGAAGCAGCTACCAAATTACAATAAATAAAATAAAAAATTCATAAATCTCATGATATTCATTTTTCTATTTAAAAGCAATGGAGAAATCTCTGAAACATTAGAGAAGCCAAGTGAAATATGGTACCCGCGAAAAGTCTTCCCCAGCTCATTCCTCCATTTATGATCTCTGCAACATCTTTCATCTATATATAGGTGCAAAAGTAACATATATAAGGTAGATATTATTGCTGGGTTTTCCCAATTTGATAGAAAAGAATTTCTAGTAGTGGCCGGTAACCGGTGGTGTCGGGGAACCATAATAATAATAGTTGTGGGGTAACGGATGAGGGGGAGGTGGTGACTTATAGTAATACGGTGGGGGCGGAGATGAGGATGGTGGTGGAGGTGATTTGTAGTAATATGGAGGTGGTGGAGGTGGAAAAGGAGGGGGCGGAGATGGGGATGGTGGCGGAGGAGATTTGTAATAATATGGAGGTGGAGGAGATGGAGAAAGCGGCGGAGGCGACTTATAATGATAAGGGGGTGGAGGGGAAGGAGATGGAGGAGGAGGAGATTTGTAAACATAGGGTGGCGGAGGTGAAGGTGACGCCGGTGGTGGTGGAGATTTGTAGATATATGGAGGCGGTGGCACTGGTGATGGTGGAGGCGGTGACTTATAGACATAAGGGGGTGGAGGGGAGTGAGATGGTGGTGGTGGGGATTTGTAGACATAAGGTGAAGGTGACGGTGGAGGTGGGGATCGGTGATCATAATAGTGAGAAGGAGGAAAATATGAATGGAAGAGTGGCTCTCCGGCAGCTATGTTGGCTGCCATGAGGTAGATGGCAGCTGAGAATTGTAGCAAAATTCGGCCATTGCCGGTCCTTTACTTGCTTCCCAATGTTCGACGGCATCTCTTCACCTCAATGCTTTCTGCTTGATGGTTTGTACTCTTGGATAAACAACCATTTATAGAGCAACGTCCTTGGTGGCGGGAAAATATTACTGCAATAAATTTTAATGGGTATTCTGGAAGATTTTGTGCATGAAATCTGCATTTCATAACTCAAGTATTCTCAGTATATTTTATATGTTTAATTGATCATTAGGTTGATATACGATCACGACAAGTTATCTGGAAAGATAAAATTAACCTAATGATGTGCCAGTGTGAGAAAAAATTTACGCTATCAACCTTGCCGGTGGACGTGACTGTACTAACTGGTATATATATGACAAATCATATCTCATATGTCATCATAAACCTAAATTAGTCGCAAATATATTGATCTAGTGCAGTTTATACCAACAAACATACACGTTGAATTACAAACAAAAACAATCACACACGCAAACTAAAGATGACCATCGTACTGTAAACACCGTACGGCCTGGATGGTTTGAAAGGTAGGTGCTGGAAATGCTCCACGCGATTAGGTACAATAAAGATGCGTTTCTTCGGTAGAAAAAAATACAAAAAAACTTTAAAAAGATAATAATTACTAAATTATATCACAATCTAGGGTAGATATATAATTATTACCTTTTAATAACCTATATGGGAACATTTTTGCAAGGGTCTTAAACAAAACTTCTAAAATTTGAGCGTCTCCATGACTTTATTCTGTTGATTTGAATTGGTTCGGTTTGCTTTGGTTTGATCCGTGATAGGTTAATTTATTAATTAAATATTATTAGTATTCAATTATTCGATTAATATTTATATTATATTATTTACCGAACTGTTGTTGTGTTGGGCTTGCTGATGTATCTATTATCATAAACAAACGTCTGCAATTGTTCTGAAAAATTTTATAGTATGCTATGATATATATGCTGATTGGCATGACCATACTGAGTCATGTCATTACTTATTATTTATTGTAATTTTTAGACAATAGAACATCCATGTGACTATTAGCTAAGTTAAGACTTTTGATGGGCCTCGTCATTCACGGTATATAATATATATATACCCAATTTTGATTTCCTCCCACAGACGGTATGTGTTGGGGGAGTTTCCGACCAACTGCACGCCGCCGCAAGATCTCTGCTGGCCACTACATTGCTTTCGGTTGACTCACTTGTCCCGGATACCGAAAACGGCCAGCCTCGTGGTTCTGTAGGCCCGTTGGCCGGGAATTCAAGGCCAAAGTTACCGCTCGGATCACAGCTCACCGACCATGCCTCGCAGCTGTTCTCCGCCGCCGGGACCTCCTTGGCGGCCATCTTGACCACCCTCGTGATAACCATGCCACGACGGACCGAACGTCAAAGTCAAACCACTTTTGTCCCTTGAATCATCACCAGCAACCTCCCCATCATGTTTTGACAAATTCGATGACAGACAGAAATTAAGACTCACCATTAATTTAATCACAAAAATATATACTTTAAAGTATAATTGATATGCGGGTATTTTGATGTATAACCAACTTTGATGGTAAATTTTGATGAACTTTGACAGATGATAATGTTGGAAAAATTCAACAAAAAGTGGGAAAATAATAATAATATAATTTAGAATTCAGGGTAAAAAGATGTGTTTATAAAGATATAATTTTTTAAAGTAAAATAGGAAGACAAGGAAATGAAAAGATAATGAATTTTGGTATAAGATGTGTACATAAATATATGTACAATTAATATAGACGACCCACCATATGATATAATTTATTAATGTGACATGACTCATGACATTTTTATAGTTTCACGACTTTGGTAACAGTACCATATTAAAGAAATCTTTTAATGAGTACGAAGTCAAATTGATCACATACATCAAGAAGTGATATGAAAACAAACCAAAGGTCATGTCAACTTAGATATTTGATAACATATTGAAATTAAATACACCACTGAACCCCATCCCCCTCCCCCCCAAAAAAACTCTAACATGTAAATGACTATATTAACTACTTTTAAAACACAACACGTGTCAAACAAGACCACACCAATAAGCACCATCATGAGCAAAAGTTTTCCAAACTAAGATATAAGCAACACCAACTCTCCTTGGAACTGAGTGCCAAAAGTCAAATCAAATCAAACCACAAATAAAACCCTAAGTTAAAAGGTGCATATTCTACATCTAGTAACCGGCTAAAGAAGGATGTGAGAAGGAGCTAACAACATGTTAAGTTAAGTAATTTCGAAGACAAAATTTTCTAAATTAGGTGGATTATGAAATTCCGTAACTTAGTCTCATATATAATACCTATTAGGTTAAGATTTAATTTATTAGTGGGAATGAATTATATATTTTCAATTTTTGTTAATCACTTCTGAAGAAAAAAATTTAGGCCTATTAGGTTGAACTCTTAATTCGGTCATTATAGTTGTGATTGTCACTATTATTGTCATTGTTATTGATAGTGTTACGGTTATTGATACCAATATTGTTGCTAATACATTGTTATCAACATTAATATTGTTACCGTAATGTTAAAATTGTTATTGATACTGTAATTGTTAATGGTATACCTGTTGACTAAATATCCTGGTGCTCATGGTTACTATTATACCTATTAACTGGATGTCTAGATATTTACTTTACTATTATATCTCTTTTAATGATTTCCAAGGACTACTCTATTATTTGTATGGTACTATTATATTGAACTGCAATATACTATGTTATTATATTATTTGTACTGTATTGTATTGTATTCGGGTATCAATTTATACAGTACGGGTGGAAGTGCCAAATTGCGACCGAGGTAATCTCTCTTCTTAAACTATAATTAGTTATGGCTTCAAGCAGTTCTTATAATTTGAGTCATTTACATATGTGAGATCTATTAACGTTTGCTATTGATATTTGTTTTAAAAACATGTAGGGATTTATCATGCTAAGGAACTGGAGTTAGTGTGGAGGATGTTTTGCTTCACTCGGATATTAGTAGTTATGGATTCTACAATATAATAGTATTCAATTTTTTATATATTATTGTATTATATGTATAGTCATTGGGATTAATAATCATTGATTTTAAAATAAACTTTAACACTGAAACACCGGGACACGATCCCGAGGATTTTATCGGGTTTACTACATTTAAAACGCTAGTGTCATCGTAGCTGAATTTGAAAAATATGCTCGACAGATATATTGGGTAGGTCTGGTTCTTCTCGAATCAAGTTTGGACGCTTCAGAGTCATCAAAGTCAACGATCAAGGCGGTTTCTAATTACAGCTAATTATACGGTCATAAAAGTGTAATAAGTATACATGTGTGTCGTATGAGAATGTGTTATTATTATTTTTTCAAAGCATGAGTTGATGTATTGTTACTCACCCAGAGTTGTGTAGAAATCTATTTAAGTGGATAAATTTAGACACTAGCTATCATCACGCCACCGAGACGATGAGATGTTGCCCATCTCGCCGTCATTATGAAAGCTAAATCCATCCTTCGTTTGATGGTACAGACCAGAATTGTCTAACAACCAGATTTGGCACCAAATGTAGGCACACCATCGATAAAACTGGCTTCATTGGCTACATCTAATCAGGGACTTACTAAATTTGAAGACTGCCAAATCCAATCATCAACGAGCTGATCAGCTCGGCTGAAAGGGTGTCTCTTAAACATGTAAGCAGCTTTTTTGTACTGCACGGTGAAAAGCAGATTATCCTAATATTCTACGGCGAATTCTTGGCCGGCAGGGACAATATATATATAGTATCATTTCGTACGTGATGGACTAACATAGATCGAAGATGATCAAGAAAACAAAAACATTCAAATCAATTTAGTTTAGTTCAACTTGTGTGACACAAAAATGAAAATAAATCTGTTAACGCATGTTGTACTTGGTCATCATGTATCTATTGAACACAATAATTGTCACAGACGTGATTCATGGGCGTGCCGGGAACTAGGGTTTAGGTGTTGTCCCTAGGTGTCCCGCGTCCATGATGGGGTAGCGGTGGCTATCCGAGTGGTGGAAACAACATACGGAGGCTAACCCGTGTTGAGTTGCAGGTTGCAAACCGAGGTGCACGAGCTGCTGTGTGATCGAGCATGGCTATGGAGCATGGCGTCGAGTTACAGCAGTGGTGTCGGCACATGGGTCGGTATTTGGTGTACCGAGCATGTGGCCGAGTCCAGGAAGAAACCTCAAGTTGTTGCTGATCGGTGTTTGGGTCGGCATATCGAGGTTGTGGTGCAACCGTGGACCGAGCAGGCTACCGAGCCGAGTACGCAGCATAGGGTGCCGAGCATTCGCTAGTACCGAGCAAAATAGCGGAACCGTGCTGGAAAACTGTACCGAGCACTGTAGCGGGCGAGCGCGAGGTCGTGCGCGCTACTGTGCGCGCAAGGAGCGACAGACGCGCTGCTGCGCGAGCGCGTGGGCGAGCGGGCGTGCGGGCGCGCGATGGCGCGTGCGTGCTCGCGCGAGCGCGCGCGCGGGTGTGCGCAGACGCGCGAGCGGGCAGATGCTGGTGGACGCGACAGTGCATGGGCATGCACGAGCGGTGGTGCTGGTTCAGGGCGATGTTGGTGGACCATTGCTGGCAGTTGGTCGGTGAATTGCTGCGGGAGGTTGAGCCATGTCTGGACGGTGCTGGGGTCGAGCCGGCGGGCGCGACGGGATGACCAGCGGTGCAGCCAAGGCGGTTTGTGATAAACATCCATGGACGTTGCTGGGGGTGTATCTTGGTGGAAGATATGATCCATATCCAGACGTGGAGGCTGCAACAGACTTCTGAAGATAACTACAAGGCCGTTGGGAAGAACCTGGACGTGGTGTGCTGCTAGGTTGCTGGATACGGTGGGGATTGCAGATCTTTGTGGATAAAGATTCTGGCAAAGATCCGGTGTTATCTGAAATCAGAAGGACGTGGTGCATATATATGCATGGGGTTATGCTGAAAAGAGGGCGTGTGATTCAGGAGGAATCAGGCCAGATCCAAAGAGAAGACTCTTGAGTTCAGAGTCGGAACTCAGAGAGGAGGACGCTCGGAGGAGGAGGATCGAGTCTCTGGAGGTCGGTGGATCAGGAGAGATCGAGTCCGGATTGGTTGCTCGAGAGATCTGGAGATCAGGAGATCAGGAGATTGAGGAGAGATCGAAAGATTGAGAGGCCAGATTAAGGAGAGACGTGGGACTGAATCAAGAGTGGAATCGAGTCCGGTGAGGAGGAGAGTTCCTGAGATTCCAGTCGTCTTCCTTGGTGAGAAAACAGCGTGGTGCGGCTGGTGAGAAAGAAGCGTGGAGTTGCTGCAGCCGGTGTTCGTGGTGAGCGCTGGAACTTCATCGGCTTGCTGGAATCCAGGTACGCGTTGTTAGATTGCTGGTGTTGGCAATCGGGGATAGAGTTACTCGGGGAGTAATTCTGGTGCGCCATTGTATTTGTGGGTACATTGGGCGAGGCTGTGGGGGCTGTCCACGAGCCGAGCAAGTGCTTGAGAGGAGAATTCGAGTGCTTGTAAAATCCTTATGATCGGGTGAATGATATAAGGTTGGGAAGTGTTTTCCCGTAATCTGTGGTTTGCTTGTTGGCTGTCGTTTTAGGCAGGGAACTTCTGTATCCGAGGTCGCGGTCGAGGTTTACAAGGCACGCAGTTGAGGGGGCTGGTGCTGAGACGAGCAAGGGCAGACGGCACGAACCCAGGGCGTGTTGCTGGCTGGGCGATCGGGCAGTGCTGTGTGGAGTGCTGTTTGACTTCTGGAACAGCCTATCGGCAAGGCGTGTCGGTAGCCAGAAGTGCTGTGTTGGTGTTTGGTGCGGTACCAATACACGGTGATTGAGCGAAGGGTTGAAGGCAGCAACCTCGGGGGTGTTGAGGTTGGCCGAACACGAGTTTGGTGTTGGCGTGCAGGCTTCCGTAGTCTCTTCAAGACTGCATTCTTGGTGTTAGGCTGGTGTTCTCGGGTCGAGAATACGCCGCGCGGACTGGTTAGGGGCAGAAAAATTTTGGTCCTTGAATCAGGCCCGTGACAGAGGTATCAGAGCTGCGTTTACGACCAAGTTCAAGTGCAATTGAGGGACAGCACGCATTCAACAGTGGTTCGCTGATTCGATCACATGGACACACGATCGACGGATGCTCTCAGGGAGAGGGTGGCACGGCTGGAGGTGTTGGTTGGAGGGCCGACCAATGGTGAGGATAATAATCACACGGTGTTTAATCGGTTGGAAACCCTAGCCGGTATGGTGGAACGGGTTGCTGATGCACCGGAATCCAGTGCAGTGCATGAGGATGGATTGGCTGAGATAGTGGAGAATCTCAGGGCAGGTTTGGAGGAAATTCGTTCAGAAATGGCTCTTCTGAAGCGGGCAGTACTAAACCAGCCTCAGCACTTTGTTGCTGACCAGGTAGCCGAAATCCCAGGAAGGCTTAAGGTGCCGGAGCCAACGAAATTCAGTGGAATCCGATCATCAAAAGATCTGGAGAATTTCATCTGGGAGATGGAGGAATATTTTCGAGCTACCATGATTCCTACTCATAGGCAAGTCTCGATTGCCAGTATGTTTCTAACTGGCGACGCCAAATTGTGGTGGCGAACACGCACCGAGGACGGAGAGAAGGCTGGACGTCCTAGGATTGAGACTTGGGGGAATATGAGGGAACAACTTAGGAATCAGTTCTTGCAGACCAATACAGCTTGGATAGCAAGGGAGGCTTTGAAGAAGCTTCGACAAACTGGAACAGTGCGAGAATACGTCAATCAGTTCAGCTTATGTCTTTTGGATATTCAGGACATGTCAGAAAGCGATAAACTCTTCAATTTTGTGTCTGGATTGCAACCTTGGGCGCAGGTGGAGTTGAAGCGGCAAAAGGTGCAGGACTTGCAGACCGCATTAGGTGCAGCTGATGCCCTAGTAGACTTGCAGACTGTTGCTGGTCCGGGTGGAAGTGACCGAGTTTCCAAGGAAGGCAAGGCGGTGGGGAGTGATTGGAGGTCATTCAAGCCGAGACCAAAGGAGAGGAAGAGGGTTTTTCCTAGGGCCGAACCAGGAAATCCCCAGGTTGTTGAGGTGAGGAGGTTGCAGTGTTACACATGTGGCGGACCTCACAAGGCCAGGGAGTGCCCGAACAATCCGAAGGGGAAGATGGTGGCGATGCAGGCCGAGGAAAGTTCTGATTCAGATGAGCCAGCTCGTATGTCGACGTTACAGATGATAGGAGCTCTGAGAGTTGAACAGCCTAAACGGGGGAGTTTGGGGTTGATGTATGTTCCAGTGACTTTGAATGGAAGACGGGTTTCAGCATTGGTTGACACGGGGGCAACGCACAGCTTTGTTTCAACAAAGGTGGCGGGTCAATTGAGACTGAAATCGAGGGTTACTACCAGCGGGATGAAGGCTGTGAATTCGCCGGTGAAGCAGGTTCAGGGTGTAGCTCGTGGAGTACAGATCTGCTTGGGGGAGTTCAGTGGCCGAGCTGATTTCATGGTTGCAGAAATTGATGACTTTGAGGTAATACTCGGTAACAATTTCTTGATGTCAGCTTGTGTAGGTGTGCTACCACACTTGGGTGGAGTGATGGTGATGTCCAGGGGCAGTGGTTGCTTCGTGAGGGGACATAGCAAATCTACAGGGGTAGTAGATCCTGAGTCTGGCGTGGAGCTGCTTGCTGCATTGCAGGTGGTGGATACCGCAATGGAGCCAGAAACCCTAATGGGGGTGTTGTCTTCCGAACAGCTTGGAGGGAGCTGTGGCGACTTGGTAGTGAAGGCCAAGGCCCCAGCCCGGGTATCGGTGGTGGTACCTAGAGGACGTGTGGAGTCCGTTGGGCGAGTTGGCAAGGTGCGTGTGGTCCAGCTGGGTGTGAATCAGTTGGATGATGTTGTCGTAATCTGGGAGGCAGATTTCTTGAAGGTAGCCAGCGACTTCGAGGAGTGCTACAGGGGTTACGAGAGTGAGCTAAAAATGAGCAGGGGTAAGCTCTATACTCTTGTTCGGGGAGTTCATCCATGGAGTTGGATTGGAACGGCGAGAGCTCACTCCCATCAGTTGAAGTTACGAACTGGTGATGAGATGCCGGGGAGATCATCATGTCGGAAGTACCATCTGACGGCGGTGAGGTGTCGACAGAAGATCAGTTCTTTCCCAGTGTGTGAGGGGATGTTCTTGCGGAACAGGGTCTGTATGTCTAGAGCCTTCATGGGGGATTCACAACCATGTCTGACCAGGGCTGCTACAGATCTACGATGGACTGATCGAGTAAGTGCTGAATCCGGGATGAGGGTTACACTTACGGTGTTTGGTTTACAGGGAGGTGAATCAGACGTCTCTCTCTCCACTTGTCTAGAGAGACAGCCACTAGATGAGGTGAGTTCGTGTTGGGCTGATTACCAACAGTGCTTTACATGGAGGAAGAGAAAAACAGTCGGAGTTGTTGAAATACTGGCTGCATTGCAATGTCTTAGAGATGCTTCGAGCCAGCAATTCTCAGGACCACGGGGAGTTGTTTGGTCGAGTTGGACTCGAAATTTGATGGCTGGAGCATATGGCCGATGTAAGCGTGTGGGGATACATGCGAGGTCTGGAGCTAGCAGGACCGGGGATGATGCAATGGCGGAGCTGGGACCACGGCGCGGCGGGTCTTTGGTACATAGAGTGGAGACGGTGCTGTGGGGAGAGGTATTCGACTTGTTATTGAAGGGGGCAGTCCTTACTTCCGATGAGGACATCGGCTTTCATTGGTGGGGGAGGATGTCACAGACGTGATTCATGGGCGTGCCGGGAACTAGGGTTTAGGTGTTGTCCCTAGGTGTCCCGCGTCCATGATGGGGTAGCGGTGGCTATCCGAGTGGTGGAAACAACATACGGAGGCTAACCCGTGTTGAGTTGCAGGTTGCAAACCGAGGTGCACGAGCTGCTGTGTGATCGAGCATGGCGATGGCGTGAGTTACAGCAGTGGTGTCGGCACATGGGTCGGTATTTGGTGTACCGAGCATGTGGCCGAGTCCAGGAAGAAACCTCAAGTTGTTGCTGATCGGTGTTTGGGTCGGCATATCGAGGTTGTGGTGCAACCGTGGACCGAGCAGGCTACCGAGCCGAGTACGCAGCATAGGGTGCCGAGCATTCGCTAGTACCGAGCAAAATAGCGGAACCGTGCTGGAAAACTGTACCGAGCACTGTAGCGGGCGAGCGCGAGGTCGTGCGCGCTACTGTGCGCGCAAGGAGCGACAGACGCGCTGCTGCGCGAGCGCGCGGTGCGCGAGCGCGCGGGCGCGTGGGCGCGCGGGCGTGCGGGCGCGGGTGCGCGGCGCGCGATGGCGCGCGCTGCTGTTCGCGCGAGCGGGCGCGCGCGGGTGTGCGCGCAGACGCGCGAGCGGGCAGATGCTGGTGGACGCGACAGTGCATGGGCATGCACGAGCGGTGGTGCTGGTTCAGGGCGATGTTGGTGGACCATTGCTGGCAGTTGGTCGGTGAATTGCTGCGGGAGGTTGAGCCATGTCTGGACGGTGCTGGGGTCGAGCCGGCGGGCGCGACGGGATGACCAGCGGTGCAGCCAAGGCGGTTTGTGATAAACATCCATGGACGTTGCTGGGGGTGTATCTTGGTGGAAGATATGATCCATATCCAGACGTGGATGCTGCAACAGACTTCTGAAGATAACCACAAGGCCGTTGGGAAGAACCTGGACGTGGTGTGCTGCTAGGTTGCTGGATACGGTGGATATTGCAGATCATTGTGGATGAGGATGCAAGGATCCGGTGTTATCTGAAATCAGAAGGACGTGGTGCATATATATGCATGGGGTTATGCTGAAAAAGGGGCGTGTGATTCAGGAGGAATCAGGCCAGATCCAAAGAGAAGACTCTTGAGTTCAGAGTCGGAACTCAGAGAGGAGGACGCTCGGAGGAGGAGGATCGAGTCTCTGGAGGTCGGTGGATCAGGAGAGATCGAGTCCGGATTGGTTGCTCGAGAGATCTGGAGATCAGGAGATCAGGAGATTGAGGAGAGATCGAAAGATTGAGAGGCCAGATTAAGGAGAGACGTGGGACTGAATCAAGAGTGGAATCGAGTCCGGTGAGGAGGAGAGTTCCTGAGATTCCAGTCGTCTTCCTTGGTGAGAAAACAGCGTGGTGCGGCTGGTGAGAAAGAAGCGTGGAGTTGCTGCAGCCGGTGTTCGTGGTGAGCGCTGGAACTCCATCGGCTTGCTGGAATCCAGGTACGCGTTGTTAGATTGCTGGTGTTGGCAATCGGGGATAGAGTTACTCGGGGAGTAATTCTGGTGCGCCATTGTATTTGTGGGTACATTGGGCGAGGCTGTGGGGGCTGTCCACGAGCCGAGCAAGTGCTTGAGAGGAGAATTCGAGTGCTTGTAAAATCCTTATGATCGGGTGAATGATATAAGGTTGGGAAGTGTTTTCCCGTAATCTGTGGTTTGCTTGTTGGCTGTCGTTTTAGGCAGGGAACTTCTGTATCCGAGGTCGCGGTCGAGGTTTACAAGGCACGCAGTAGAGTGGGCTGGTGCTGAGACGAGCAAGGGCAGACGGCACGAACCCAGGGCGTGTTGCTGGCTGGGCGATCGGGCAGTGCTGTGTGGGGTGCTGTTTGACTTCTGGAACAGCCTATCGGCAAGGCGTGTCGGTAGCCAGAAGTGCTGTGTTGGTGTTTGGTGCGGTACCAATACACGGGTGATCGAGCGAAGGGTTGAAGGCAGCAACCTCGGGGGTGTTGAGGTTGGCCGAACACGAGTTTGGTGTTGGCGTGCAGGCTTCCGTAGTCTCTTCAAGACTGCATTCTTGGTGTTAGGCTGGTGTTCTCGGGTCGAGAATACGCCGCGCGGACTGGTTAGGGCGAAAAATTTTGGTCCTTGAATCAGGCCCGTGACAATAATCCACAGTAATACAAAGAAAAAACTGAACTTAATTATTATGTTCTTTAAATATCTACAACCTATTTATTCATGATCATATCCCAATTAACAAATCTAACATTATAATTCCATGTCTTGATAAAAAATTAAAATAATTAAACCTGACTAAAACCCTAAATGAGATCAAAATCTCAATCAAACCATTTCCAAGGGACAGCGAAAGGGCTTCTAACAGTGTGTTTGTCGCTCTCCCACACTATAAACCCCGAACCCGATTCCTCTTTAAAACGTGTCTTCCCCCTCTTCTCCTTCGCGTTCTTGAAGCTCAATGTCTGTGGGGAGACGGACACCTTCAACTTGTCGGCCATGGCCGGCGAGCTCGACACCCTCACGTTGTAGCTCTACGGTCCCGGTGCAACCATCGTCACCGTCCGGCTAACCTGCACCACCCTTGTATCGTTCACGAAGACGACAGCGATGGACGGGTAGTTCAACGCCGCCGGCCCCTCACCGCCGGCCAGGCAGTTCACCGTCTCCTTCCAAGACCGCTTTAATCTGATCTTGAGTATAGTTGAGGCTGCACAGAAACTGTATGTAGTCGTCGGCGCCGGCGTCGTACACCAAGCCCAGGTCGCTGGCCTTTTGTGGTGCAACATGGCCGGACCCCATGGCGAAGACGTCCACTTCTTCCATCGTCTCCTCGCTAACAATGGCCTTCCCTTGGTTCTCAGTCGTGGCAGCCGTCTTCATCATCGCCGACCTGATCATGGCCGGCGACCAGTCCGGGTGAGCTTTCTTGAGCAGCCCTGCCACGCCGGCGACATGGGGGCACGCCGTGGACGTCCCAGATATGATGTTGAAGTCGGTCTTCCTAGTGTCCACCGGCGTCTAGGCCGGTGTGATCTCCGACGTCCAGGCGGCGAGGACGTCGGTGCCGGGGGCGATGATGTCTGGCTTGATGATCTCAGCGACTATGTACCTGGGCCCTCTAGAGGGTAGAATGCCACCATGGGATGCCTGATATCTTCTCCCCACCATAGGCATGCTCACTCCGGTTCTCAGACTGGCCGTGGGATTGTTGGTGCCATTGATGTACGATAAAACCTTCATCCCATCTTTGTATCCAATTTGGAGCGCGGGTAAGGTGAAGGTTGATGCCAACTTCCCATCTCCCATGTATCCAGCGTTGTATGATATCATATCCGCCGCTCCACCTTGTTGTGCATACAGCCCATTCTCCACCGCTATACTTGCGAATGCATCGCACACCACAACCCTCCCCTTCACTTTATCGGCAACAAGAGAGCCCGAATCGCAGGGTGCGTATATAAGTGGGTACTCTACGTTGCCGTCCACCTCCTTGCTATAAAGAGACTGTCCGTAAATCACTTCTCCGTTGCCGAGAGTGGCTTGTGCAGAGAAGGATCGGTCGATCGGGGCGGCACCGACGGTTGTCATCCGTGGAGCGGTGTTGGCCACGCTAAAGCCAGCCGGGTCCTTGGTTGCCGAAGCCAGGGCCACGAAAAGGCCGTGCTTGGCTGCCTCGTAGGCGCGGTGGCCAAGGCCGAGCTGTGGTAGGGGTAGTCCGTGCTCTGGGAGACGGAGATGGAGATCACGTCGACGCCGTCTTCAATGGCGCTGTCCATGGCCGCCAGCAGGTCGGAGTGATAGCACCCGCCCATCCAGCACGCCTTGTACATGGCGAGCTTGGTCTTGGGAACGACGCCGCGGGCAGTGCCGACAGCGAGCCCGGGGAGCCGGCGGCGGTGAAGGCGGTGTGGGTGCCGTGGCCGATCTTGTCTCCCGGTGACCGGTCCTCGTCCTTGTCGAGGTCGACGCCCTTGGCCTCGAAGGCGGCGGGAAAGAACCGCGCACCGACCAACTTGTTGTTGCAGAGAGATGGATCAAATCTGGTGCCGTTCTCGCACTCTCCCTTCCACTCCGAGCCCGACGGGTCGAGATGCTCTTCCTCTCCGGCCAGATGCCGGATTCGATGAAGGCCAATGATGATCCCCTTGCCGGCGTCGGAGCTGGACAGCAGGCGGCCGTTTGAGGTGGTGAGGCCGAGGAAGGACGGGGTCCTTGTCGTGGACAGATGGCTGAGCCGGTCCGAGTAGAGGGTGAGGACGTCCGGGTGGGTGGTCAGGAGGTCGGCCTCTTGTGGGGATAGGGCGGCGGCGAAGCCATTGAGGGCGGAGCGGTAGGTGTAGAGAATGCGGGGGGAGGCAGCGATGATATTGGTGGAGGAGAGGATGGAGGCGTACCAGTCATGGTAGGTGGGGACGTGGGGTGGCTTGGAGGAGTTGTGGGTTTGGACGATGAAGGTGTCCAAGGTGGGAGGGATCGGCTGCTATGGAGAGGGGGAGGGAGAAGAGAAGGATAAGGGCGGCCACAGCCAGGCAAGAGGAGGATGAGGCGGCCCATGCATGGAGCTTCCAGAGGGAGATTGGAAAAGGTATCCAACTCTACTACGAATCAGAAAAAATCACGAATCCAAATCCTAGCAAGTGCACTGCTAACATTTTTTAGAAGACAAGCATCCCATATCAGATTACTGTATCTATCTAAATATACTGCATAATTAAGAGGCATTGTAATTACAAAAATTAGAATAGAATTGGAATCGGTTTCGAGTAGTCTGAGTCGGAATCGAAATCGAAATCGGTCCAAATCGAAAAGAATCGGTTCAGTTCGAATCGTTCCAAATCGGTCATATGTAATAATTTGACAATTCATAATATAAATATATAAAAATTAGATATTAATGTCATTTTAATATTATTGTGTGTATTATATTTTATGATATATTTTTATATATTTTTAGATTTTTTAAAATTATTTTTAATTAATTAATATTTTTTACTCGAGCCGAAATTAAGTTAACTTTTAATTACGAGAATGTCACTCCCATTCTTCACCCCACCACGCCTGGACTCCCCTTGCCAGCCCCGCCCCGCCCCATCCCCCTCCTTGCGCATTTGCCCTGCCCCGCCACCCAAGTCCCGTCAACCCCGATCCGTCCCCTTACCGGCACCGCCTCCCCAGCAGCCCTGCCCCCACCCCTGCCGGCCCTGCTTCCCCCCTCCGACCCTGCCGAAGCAAAGGGGCGGTAGCGGCAGCAGAGGGAGAGTAAGAGGTATTTCCGTCATTATAAATTTTAAATTTCTATTTTGCCTATACATAAATAATTTATATAATATAAAATTAATGGTATTTTAATAACTTACCCAAGCTCGATTCAAAAACTGATTCCACTCCAAATTTGAATCCGATTCCACCTAATCCGATTTAAATTGGCCGATTCCGTGTGGAGTTGGCCGATTTTTCGAACAAGGAGAGGCGTAAAAAAGACCATCTCTAAAAATAGTCCCCCGGTGCAAGTGCAACCATCCCTCACTGCCCGCTCTCTCTTGTGTTGGTTTAAGCCTTTTATTAGAAAAATGCAAAATTGTTAAAATATCTAATAAAAAAAGAGTATTTAATTATACATCCATGAAATGAAATATAAAGTGGTAGCATTGTCATCTGATTCTATTTTATTTTTTTCAAGCGTAAGAACAGAATTACCCCAATAATTATAATTTATCACATCATTACTAATTTAGAAACTTTGCCACCTTTAATAATTGTGAGGAAATAAAGTGTGATAACTTTTTTTATATTTAAAGACTGTGGGTTGGCAACCTAGGAAGGCTTGTCATCCTTGGAAAGTCTAGAGCCCATTTTTACATAATCAATCAGGAATGAGGCCCAGGCCCACCTTCTAAACGTCTAAACCCAATATGTATAGAGAGCAGTGCACCCCCTCGACGACCACGGCCGCGGCGTAACCGCCATGATCGATCACATGGTCCGCAAAGCAGCGCCGGCGCTTTCCTTCTTCGGATCCTTTTTCTTTTCTATCACTCTACCCTTCGCCTTGCTTGGCGGCTATATAATCAAATTTCCTCGTGCACTTTGGTGCTCGTCTTGGGGCCCGAAATGATTGAACAGTTACGACTCCTGCTCCAGGCCAAGCAAGTAACATTGTCGTCTGCATGCAGCAGTAAGTAGCCTGATGCAGGTACAGTTTTTTCCCACTTATAATAAACTCGTATAATTCAGGTCAGTGCTGTTTTTCATGTTATTAACTTTTCATATAGTTTTTATCAGTCCTCACGCATTAAAAGTCTATCCAGTTTTTAAATTTTATATACAGGAATGTTTTTTTACTTAATAATTGCCTACCTTGTGATGAATAATTAATCATTTAGAAAGTCTTCTATCCTTGAGATATTTGCCAACTATGTTGTTTTTGAGGAGTTGTATTCGTCGCTAAAGTAGCTCGGTACTGAGAAGAACTGCGCGCTAGTTTAGTCTTAACAGGTGTATCTGATAAGAGATTTAGGCGTCATTTTGACAACAACCTATGGATAAAAAACTGTTGAACTTTTAACTATAGAGTCAGCGCCCCATGTATTTAATTGTTATGAACAGCGTGTTCAAACATCTAACTCTAAGCCTCTGAACTTTTCATCTTGATGGTGTTTGGAAAAATAGTCTTTGAAAAAAAATTGTCACCCTGATGACTATGTTCCAATTTGATACTTACAATATTGTTACATTGCTCAGTGAATGAGATATATATTTGAAACAATGGCTTTGAGGCGGACTTTGCTGTCTTCAGTTTTCTGACAATCTTTGTAGTTTTCAAATTGCATATGTAGAGACACTTGAATTCATCTAAAGCTGACTGAAATGAGATTAGTTTGTCTTTGGAATCTATTTTTCATCTCATGATTTTCCTTGATACCGATCAGCAATGCCATTATAACATCAGGGAAACCAATCAAGGATGGGCAGACAATCACTTCTTCTGGTGGCAACTTTGCAGTGCCCTTCTTCAGTCCTGGGAACTCCAGTAACCGCTTTGTGGGAGTATGGTATAACAATATACCATAGGCTACTGTTATATGGGTGGTCAACAGAGAAACACCAGCCACAGATGCCTTGGGTCTCCTAGCGATCTCAGGTGATGGTAACCTTGTCATCTTGGATGGGAGGAACAACACGCAATGGTCATCTAATGTTTCCGGTGTAATTAGTCCTCGAGCCACTGTAACTGCAGAATTGATGGACACTGGAAATCTTTTGTTAGCTAGAAACCAATTAGGGAGTGGAGAAAATTCAAGTTTCCTGTGGGAGAGATACTTACGTTCCTGGCATGAAATTCAAATTGAATTTGAAAAGTTTGAAAAGTACACTTATAATGTTACTGGAATGATGACCCTGCGGTTGGGGCCTTCTCCTTTGGGATGGAGTCACTAGGGGAGAATGTTCTTCGGTTAGCTATGTGGAGAT
>JAURVB010003155.1:0-12714 GCA_033002965.1 Piper betle | reverse complement strand
CAACAACAAATCAGTTCAGTTAGAGATGATTTTAGTTCAGTAGATGCCCTTCAGAGAGTTCAAGATAAATATAGAAAAATGTTTTCTTTCATATGAGAGTTTGCTCTCATAGTCAGTTTTATATTAGTTATGTTTTGGACCAGTAACACTCGTTACTAATGTGTTTTTATAATATATGTAGGTGATGATCGTGAGGAATGACGTATCTTACATACACACATGTTAGACTATTAAATGTTAATGTTTTGTTTCTGTTGTCATTATATTGAAAATGATGTAATGTAATGCATGGTATGATAATATGATAGTGATATTATGATTTGACAACATATATTAATGTGCAAATCGAATGATAAAAGTGATATGTGAATAGAATGAATAGGTGGGTTGAGACCCAAAACGTAGAATATTGTAAGGTGACAAAATTAAATATTTATGTGAAAAATATGATGCAATGAATGTCTATTGATTTATGTAGTTATACATACTGTTTTGATAAGGTGGCCCTTAATTGCATATTTAAGGAAAACTCTATCTGTCTTATTTAACGAATTTTTAATGATTTTCATTGAAATTATTTTGGTATGCAAATTAGTTGTCATGTCACCCATACAATAGTATGTTAGGGATCCGCATATTCATCCATGCATAGCAATTGCCATCGTCCATCTTGAAATGCCGAGAGTAGACCAACAGGGCTGGGTTCGAGTTAGCAACCTAACAAGGACCAGTGACATTCTGGTTCAATTCTTGAGAGTAAACCAAACTTGGGGTGTTACAAATGACCTTGCCGGAGGGAGCGGCTGGTGGCACAACTCTCAGCAATGGCGGCTGCGGCTCAAAATAGTCCCAGGTAGGGCAGGGGAGGCTTTGTGAGGGGAAGTGAGGGGGTCTGATCAGTAAGGGGGTAGGAGGTAGTCGTCTAAGGGAGGTCTAGTCGATGGCGAGGGTGGTGGTGGCCCATAACTAGCCTGCGGCGATGCTAATGGCCCGCAACGGCACATGCAAAGTGGCGGCCTTGGGTCACCATGCATGTGTTGTCCATGCCAGGGGAAGGTCGGGAAGTAGGGGGAATAGGCTAGGAAGGGTAGGTGGAGGTCGTAGCCTGAGTTGGTGGCTGGCGGCGATGCATGCATGGTGGGCGGCAGTGGGTGGTCGGTAAGGAAAACACGAAGAAAAGGATAGGGAGAGGGGGAAGGAAGGGAGGTGGGGGGAGGTGGCGATGGCACTAGCCGGCAACGGTGCGGCTGGCAACAAGGGGTGGGGGTGGCATGGCAAACAGAGGAGGTAGGGGGGATGTGAAGAAACAAAGTCGGGGTGGAGAAGAAGAAAAGGGAGGGGCAGTTTTGTAAATAAAACTTAACTCGCTCCCCACTCAAGTAAATAATAATAAACACATTTAAAACATATATAAAATAAATATGATAAAATACAAAAAAATAAAATATACTCAATAAAATAAGATAGCATGTTCTAGACCTATTAACCCATTAAAAAATAATAAATAACGCATTTTAATGTGGTAAATGACCTAAAACTAATTCTACAATTTACTATATATATATATATATATATATAAACTGGCCTACTCTTATATATTCTCATAACTCATTTTTTTTGTTGTATTCATGACGTCATATACTTGGGTACACGGCTCATACAAGCGGCTGGCCTCAACTCAACACATGTGTTTTGAAATTAACTCAACTGAAAATAATGGTCAAACCGACTGCTTCTGACTATAAAACTCTGACTTGGGTCACAGGTTTTACATAAAATATTAAGAGTTAAAAATAAGATCAATAAATGAGCAAAATTCTCACCAAGCTTTTAGCACAATTGTGTTAGGCACATAGAACACTCTTGGATATGAAAGTGAAAGCATAAGGTATAAGAAGGTAAGAGCAACATAATCTCCCAATTCTATCCTCCATACTTGTAACCTCCCAAAAGTTGCTCTGAATATACTCTCCAAGGTTTTATTTATAACTTAAGGCTTTCTCTACAAGAATAGTAAGTGTTATGCCCATAAAATCCATGATTGCCTATTGATCTTCTTGCTACAGTTCTATCACTCTTCCTACCAAACTCTACCGAGCCTACTTGATTGGTTGTAGATAGATCTATCGATCATAGGCCGAACAGCTTCCTGATTTTTCTCCAAATTTTGAGATGTCATTTCTCCTTATATAGAACTTTGAGTGATTCTTAAAGTGGTGGAAAACTTAATATTTATTGTCTTCTATCACTTTTGGCAAGTTCCATAACCAAACTCCTTCTAGGTTGCAAGTTAAACCCTTTGAAAGTGAGGAGTGTGCATAAGCTCCAACTTTAGTTGAGGCTTTGAATGATGTCGTTACTTGAGCTTCCTTATTCTAAGTCGTGACGTTGAGAGTTCTAAGCGATAATCATCAAGACTTGGACTCAATGATGGGGTTAAGATCAATCACAACGCAAAAGAAGGTTGAACTCTAATGAGAGCAAAAATAAATCTAACACTTAAATGTATGGTGATTACTTGGCTTGAGGTACCTCAACATACAAGCCTCGTGTTAGCCATGAATGAATTATATAGCAGAAAGCTATATTATCCAGCTTACGGCTCAAAACTTTATGTCTTCATATAAATACATCTTTATTATGTCATAATATGGTATGAATAAAGTAGGTGTAATGAAAATTGTGTAATGGTAGTTATCTTAGTTAGTAAGTGAAGGGTAAAACAGTACTAGTGCATGACTTGAATGTGTATAAAAGGAGGGAGGATGGACTGATCAGGATTTTTGGCAATCTATGAATTGATTTTCTTCTTTGAGAGGAAGCAAATGCTGATTCTTCTTCTTCCATTCTCCATCTTCAGACCCTCATCCATTCTCGATTTTGCTCTGTTTTACTCTATTTTGATCAAATCATGGCACCATCAAAGCAGTACAACAAGCAAGGCAAAGGTAAGGATCTAGTACTCAGTCCAATTGAGTCAGATCCTACCAGATTGGTATCAAAGCCGGAGGAGGGAGGAGGAAATTCTTCACCTAGAGCGACTGAAATGGCGGAAATGAGGAAAGTTCAATCTCAACTCTTATCTTCTTTTTTTAAATGACTGCAAAATTTGATCTGTTATTAAGTTCTAGGAATGACGTCTTGAATAAACCTGTTATTGGAAAAAAGGATTGTGCAGAGGCGATTACTCCTAGAATATTTGTTGATCGAGTTGTTGCATATAATAATAAAATATAGGCACGATCGCTGCTTCAACCAATTGGTGAGAAGCATTGGAATAATACAAATAGAACTATGAACGATTGTATTGGTCCGAATGTGCAAGATGACTATTTGAAAGGATCTAAAATGTCGTTTCCTAAGTATGATGGTACTAAAGATCCTATACCTTGGTTTAGCAGACGTGAGTAATATTTTAAATTGCACAAAATCAAAGAACATCTTAAGGTGGACCTGGCTAGCTTTCACTTGGAATATGATGCACAACTTTGGTTTGACATGTTTAAAGAACAACAATTGGAGTTTGATTGGAATCAGCTCAAGCAAGCTATGAATCTACATATTGGTCCTACCGAATATGAGGATTTCTATGGGGATCTCACAAGATTGAAGCAGGATACATCGGTGAGGGAATATACTTTTACATTTAATAGATTAGCCACTAGAGCTGGAAGCATGACAAAAAAGCAAAAAATTAGCAGCTATACATGTGGACTTAAGGATCAGTTATGCACGGAAATGAAATCTCAGAAGCCGCATCATTGTTAGATGCTCAGGGATTAGCTAAACATTTTGAGCACAAGTTTATTAGAGACAACAAATATTGTGGGAGAGTAGTGAGATGGAGCAGTGATAATAGTTCAATCGTGAACAAAAAAAATGATGCATCTACAAGTAACAATGGGGAAAATGTGGTCAATAAAAGCAATTATAATGATTCCGCGGTACAAAAGAAACTTACTGTAAAGCAATTACAAGAAAGAAAGGAATTAGGACTATGCTTCAAGTGTGATGAGAAGTATATTGTGGGAAACAATTGTAAAAAACTGTTTTGGATTGAAGTGGTACCTGATGAGGAATTTTCAAATGATGAAGTCAATGGTGATGAGGATCTGAAGCTGTAAATAATCTTGCAGTGCTGGCTATATCTCTGAATGCTCTGACAGAAATGTCTACTTTGAATACAATGAGAATGCTTGGCTGATAGGAGGACAACAGGTCATTGTTCTCATTGACTTTGGAAGTTCCCAGAACTTCTTGAATAGAAAGGTGGTGCAAAAATTAAGAATACAGTTCACAGCAAGGGCAGATTGAAGGTGCAAGTAGCAAATGGGGATCACATGAGTTGTGTGGGAAAATATGTATGAATCACATTGGATCTACCAAGATAAAAGATGGTGTCTGATTTCTTTGTGCTACAATTGGAAGAATTTGATGTGGTATTGGGAATACAATGGCTTCAAACGTTAGGATTCATTGTTTGGAATTTTGACTCTTTAACAATGTCATTCAATGACAACCAAGGAGTTATTGAATTACAAGGATAGGACATTCCTCAAAGTCAGCTCTGTGAGAAGAAGCAAATTAAACAGTATCTAAGGAAAAGGAAGCATGGATTACTCATGAGTTTATAGTTGAATGAGACATCCAAGTCAGTTCAGCAAGTGAGTCTGTTGCAGCATTCACAGATGTATCAATTGAGTAAGATTTTGAAAAAGTTTGATTCTATATTTCAGATACCTACTAATCTGCCTCCAAAAAGAATTCAAGACCACCGAATTACTTTGAAGGAAGGGGCATTGCCTGTAGCTGTAAAACCCTATAGATATCCCTATTTTCAAAAAAACAAACTTGAAAAATAGGTTAGGGATCTATTGGCAATGGGAGTCATTCAGGCTACATTATGTCCTTACTCTTCTCATGTGTTGTTAGTTAAAAGAAGGATGGTAGTTGGAGAATGTGTTTTGATTATAGAGTTTTAAACAAAGTTACAATAAAGGATATATATCCAATTCCTAACATAGATTAATTGCTTGATGAGTTGCATGGTTCTTCTTATTTTTCCAAGTTGGATCTAAGATCAGGGTATCTTCAAATAAGAATGCATGAGGAAGTTGTGCATAAGACTGCATTTCGCACACACCAAGGTCATTATGAATTTAAAGTGATGCCTTTTGGCTTGTCCAATGCACCTTCTACTTTTCAAGCATTGATGAATGAGGTATTTACTGATTACCTTAGGAGATTCATTTTAGTCTTCTTTGATGATATTCTCATCTATAGTAGTTCTTGGAAGAATCATCTTGTACACATAGAACAAGCATTGGATAAGTTGTTGACCCATGAATTGTATGCAAGAAAAGAAAAGTGTTATTTTGGTATGAGGAAGATATAATATTTGGGACATGTGATCTCAGAAGATGTGGTGAATGTTGATATGGAAAAAATTGTAGCAATAGAGAAATGGCTAACACCACGATCTGTAAAAAGTGTAAGGGGGTTCTTAGGTTTGGCTGGTTATTATAGGAAATTTATCAAACACTTTGGTACAATTGCAACTCCTCTATCTGATTTGCTTAAAAAGGATGCTTATAATTGGAATCAATTATTAGTAGATTCATTTGATAATTTGAAAACTGCCCTTACACATGCTCCAGTTTTAGCACTACCGGATTTTTCATTACCATTTGTGGTGGAGTGTGATGCTAGTGGGGTTGGCATAGGGGCAGTTCTATACAGGAAAATAGACCCATTACTCTTTACATCAAGATTTTGCATGGGTGACATCTTCTAATGTTAACTTATGGAAAAGAAATGATGGCTTTAGTACTGGCAATGCAAAAGTGGAGACATTATTTGTTGGGAAGATCATTTGTGGTCAAAACTAATCACTCAAGCCTTAAATTCATATGGGAATAACAAATTCACACAGTGACTCAACAAAAATGGTTAACAAAGCTCTTAGGTTATGATTTTACCATAGAGTACAAACCAGACAAGGAAAATAAAGTGGCAGATGCTCTTTCAAGACAATTTGAAAAAGCTCAATTTGCTGATCATAATTCAGTGAATAGAGTAGCCTCAGAACTAGCTGCATTTGATTCGGCTCCTGCAAGTCATGAAGTGTTGTCTCTAGCTGCAATTTCAACACCTATTCCACAATGGTTGGGAGAAATTAAGGAAGCATATACTTTCAGTGGTGTTATTTAGTCACTAATGAGAAAGTGTGCTGCAAAAGAATTGTCACCAAATTGGTCAATTAGAGAAGATATTCTTTTCTATAAAGATCGAATTTATCTAGATTCCCAAATGCAGCTCATTCCTATTATTCTCAAAGAATTTCATGATGAAATACACGGAGGAATTCAAAAGACCCTCAAAAGGTTGAGAGCCATTTTTACTGGTCTAGAATGGTTCAAGATGTTGTAGCTTACTTAAAAAATTGTAAAGTTTGTCAAAGATTCAAGTCTTCCACATTGACACCAGCTGGTCTATTGCAACCATTGCCAATACCAAACCAAATTTAGACTATTGTATCAATGGATTTCATCACAAGCATGCCAAAAAGTCAAGGTAAAGATACAATTCTAGTAGTGGCAAACAGGTTATCTAAATACAGTCATTTTGTGGCTATCACACATCCTTTTACAACAAATATCATTGCTCAAGTATACTTTGATAACATCTTTAAGTTTCATGGTATGCCAACCTCCATTGTTTGTAATCAAGATGCTACATTCACAAGTCAATTTTGGAATGAGTTGTTTAGATTGCAAGGGGTAGCATTTAATTACAGTTTAGCTTATCATCCACAAACGGTTGGACAATCCGAAGCAGTTAATAGAATCTTGGAACAATACTTAAGATGTTTTTCTTGTGATAGACCGCAAACTTGGGTGAGATGGTTGGCTTGGGCGGAATATTGCTATGATACAAGTTTTCAGTCTTCTATTCGTATGAGTCCATTCAAGGTAGTTTATAACATGAGCCCTCTAAACTTGTTGACATATATTCCTGGAACAGCTAAATCAAGTGAAGTGGATCGGGTGTTGCGCAATAGAGATCAATTATTATATGAGCTTACTGAGAATCTAAAAAATGCTCAAATGCGCATGAAACATCACCATGAGTTGAGAAGAAGAGATGTGAAATTTTAGGTAGGACAATCATTTTTCCTTAAATTGCAACAGTATAAGTAGACATCCTGGCGTTCAAGAAGAATCACAAAATTAGCTGCTAAATTTTATGGTCCATTCTTGATTGTTGAACGCATTGGAGCAGTTTCTTACAGGCTACAATTACCACCAAATTGTAAACTTCATAATGTTTTCCATATTTTTAGCTCAAAGCATCAATAAATGCAGACATTAACATTCAATCATCAATTCCAAAATGAGGTCACCTGAAACTCTCATGCAGGGATTTGAAGCAACTCATGATTTTGAACAACCTTGAGGACAAGGTATTAATTGTGGGGAAGGTATTTGATATGAACAAAGTAGGTGTAATGAAAATTGTGTAATGGTAGCTATGTTAGTCAGTAAGTGAAGGGTAAAACAGTAATAGTGTATGACTTGAATGTGAATAAAAGGAGGGAGGATGGACTGATCAGGGATTTTTGGCAATCTATGAATTGATTTTGTTCTTTGAGAGGAAGCAACTGCTGGTTCTCCTTCTTCCATTCTCAATCTTCAAACCCTCATCCATTCTCGAGTTTTACTCTGTTTTTATCAGATCATGGCGCTATCAAAGCAGTACAACAAGCAGGGCAACGATAAGGATCTAGTACTCAGTCTAATTGAGTTAGATCCTACCATAATAACAAATCAACAGTGGTTATAAATTTAAGATATTAGTAATATAAGAGATAATTACTTGTGGGACACACCCAAAATTGAATATTATGAAGAGGATGGACGGATTTAAAAAATTATGTATGGGAAGGAAAGAGAAGTTGGATTTTTTTATAATGGCCAAATTACCCCCAAAATGAATTTACATTGGGAAGGGACTTGGATCAAGATAAAATGACATGGGAAGGCATTGGTTCAGGTCAAAAATAATATGTTTAGCAAAATAAGGGGTGACAATCTTATATGGGAAGGGTGGGAGTACAGGGTGGGATGTAGGGGGAACATTGGCAAGCAAGGAACGATAGTGACAAGAACCCATGCAACATGTGGCCGGAGTGTGGGGCGGTAAAAGCCAACTGGCTTGGTCTTCTCCAATGAGTTTCTTCAAGGGCAGCAAGTCGCCAGTGGTGTCTACATTCTTATCAATGGGGGCCAGTATTTGAGGAGCGGCTGTTGTCGGATGGAGTGGCTGCAAGAGTACTTGTGTAAGTTAGGTTTAAGGGTGTTCGTGTAGTGAAAGAAGATGTTGACGTTGAAAGAAGATAAATTTGGCAAATGGTGCATTAATTGCATATTAGGTTTCGTATATATGTTACTAATTTGTTTAATGATTATATAGCTAATGAAAGTGATATGCTAAATTGATGGAATATTTTGTTTGTTTTTATGTTTGTAATGAACCAAATTTGTTGATAATGATTATGATTTTTTGAATTTTATTTGTATTTGGCCATGTATAATGCAAGACCTATGTGGGAAGTGATTACTTTTCTATATTTTTTAAGCTCAGTGAGAATCTAATTGAGCTTAAGTGATTTGTCAGTTTACATATGGGTTGTGGGCATGTTAGTTGTGCATACATGATATCTATTCCAATTCCTTTACTATCTAGGAAGTGTTAGGCCCTTTGGGCCCCCACCCAAGCTCTAAAACTACTGTTGGACCCTTCGGGCCCCAAAAGGGACTTTGAACAACAAAAAAACTCGCAATAGGTGCTACGGGCCTCTCTTAATCCAAAAGCTAGCTCAAGGAATAAGGCTTTCTCATTAACCTTTATACAAGTCACCAACAACCTCTACGATCGATGTGGAACAAACCCAACAACTCCCCTTCACACATTGAGCGTGGCCCGAAATGTAAAACCCACGATTCGAGTTAGGGTTTTATATTCAGAACCGGTCGGGTCGACCGTTATTTTTCGAGTTGAGTCAGTTTCAGGACACGTGTACCGAGCCGACGCCGGTCGCGTGTATGAGCTATGAGGGTCATGCGTACCCAAGTATATGATGATAACGTCATGAACACAGCAGAACAGAATGAGTTATCAGAATATATGAGAGTATGCCAGTGATTTTTTTTATTTTTATATATAGTGGATCGTAGAATTAGTTTTAGGCCGTTTACCGCGTTAGGACGCGTTACGGGCATTTTGGGTGGGTTGATAGTTCTAGAGCATATCATTATGATTTTTGGTGTTGTTTGATTTTATGGGATTTTTCCCAAATTTTTTGGAATTTTTTTACGACTTAAATATTATTTTGACTCGAGTCGGAGACGAGTCAAGTAATATTTACGACCTTGCCACCACACACCCCGCGCCTTTCTTTTCTTCCCCAAACCAAACCCCGACGCCGCCACTGCGCGTCCGCCGCCGCCGCTGCCGCTGCCGCCCGGTCGCCGATCGACCCTGCCTAGCCCCGCCACGGCGTCGCCGTGCCACCCCGACCAGCCCCGGCCGCTGCCAGGCCGCCGCGACGCCGGAATCGCCTCGCCTAGCGTCGCGGCACATTTCGGTCGTGTCACCGATTCCGCCGCCGGCGACCGTCGCCGCCTCGATCGAGTAGTCGCCTCGACGTCTTCGACCCCCTAGCGGCCTTCCCCGACCGGAGCGGAGGCCATCGCCGCCCTGGCCGGCCGGATCTAGCGACCCATCGCCGCCGGCCCTGTTTTAGCCGTTTTCCGGCGAGCCGCCACCTCCGTTGGCCGCGTCGACCTCGTAGATGAGTCGGGCTCGCCGAGCCGGTTCCGAGGGTACCCAACACGACCCCTTTCCGACCAGTAGACGCCGCCGGCGATTGTCGCCGGAAAACCACCGGAAGCCGCCGGAAAACCGCCAGCAGCTGCCGGAAAACCGGAATTTCCGGAATTCACTGGAATTCACCGGATCTTCCGCGGGGCTCACCCAGTCGAGCCCGATCGAGCTTCGGACGCCGATGAGCGCCGAATTTGAGCTTCGAGACGTGCGACGGAACCCTAGCCGTCGCCGATTGCCGACGACATGAGGTATAATTACCTCCGAATTTATAAGTTAAAGTCTGATGATTGTTAGCACAACATGCTAGGGTTGATTTATTGATGTGATTGATAGTGATAAGTTACATGATGTGATTAATGACTAATTAGGGATGAAATGATAAGTTACATGATGAGATTAAGTGTGAATGAAGGTTCAGCGATCTAATGAGGTAGGAGTCTCAGCATGATAAGTGATCAGGACGTAACTTTGAAAAACACAATAAAATTGGTATGACTAGGATGAGTTAGAATTATTTAAATTTATGATTATTTAACTGTTGCTGGATGTTGATGATTGAATTGTGATTGATGTTCATTGTGTTTGATGCATCATTTAGTTAGCGGGCGTTAGTATTTAGTTTTGATGTGTAGGTACGAAGTAGGAGCTCGCCGCCTAGGCGCGATGACACGTTGGAGCTTCTACCAGGTCCGTTTAGGACTCGTCTCTGATTTTACGATCTTGTCTATTGTATGTTTGATTTATTGTCTGCAGGACGGGTTAAGTGGCGTTTTATCGGATCCCACTTAACTCGGGCCATTTAACCGAACATTTTCCGGATTAATAACCCCTCGAGGATGAGATCCCTCGAGGTTGATTTCGAAAACAAGATCCACCACAAGTTGCCTTCGGGCCTATTATATAAATCCCTACCCAGCCCTATATATATATGTAGTTTTCGCGTTTTCAGTGAGACGAGAGATGGAGAAATCGACTGCACGTACCATGCAGAGGATGCCGTGACAGTCAAAGCGGGCTCTGGATTAGTGCCAGTAGACTGCTCCATTCCGATACCCTAGATCGGGCCAGACTCATTCGATTATGGCTCAAATTGATGTGAATGCCTTAGTGAAGCAAATTTGGGGTCTTCATTTTTTAATAATATTTTAACAAATAAATTAAGTGTTTTCAAGTCGGAATAAGGAAATATGCATTCATTCAAATGGTACCAATCGGTAATATTTACTCGCACAAAGAAAAAAATTTTTTAAAAGGTGGAAAATTGAGTTTTAACTTATTATTGGTTTTTTTGTTGCTATACGATAAGGAAAATTTTGATTCTTCCATGCCATGCAATATCACGTACCTTTTATTTCCACTTTCCACAAGCTTCACCAATTTCTCCTCCCCCCCGAACTTAGCATTGAAAGTGTTGACAGATATGGGCTACTCCAATTTATGGATGGGCCTTTGTCTGTATTGTGAATTCAGAGCCCACGGGCTATATAAAGATTACCACTGGGCTCTTCTACTGCTAACTTTTACATTTCACTCTGGATTTGTGTTTTTGGGTCGTATGAGAGATGATTTTCTTTTTGGTCACTTTTCATTTTTCGTATGCTCTCATGGAATGATTTTTTTTTTTAAAAAAAAAAGCTCTTGGAAAAAAGTAAAACGAGAGTGTGGCTTTTGGTATTTCTTCGCGCGCGTACACACATCTCCAAATCATAATATAAAATATATGAAATTGAGTTAGGTCATGTTAATCCTTTTTCTATATATCTTGCTATCTAGGTCATGTTAATTTCTCTTTTATCGTGCTACGTTGCATGCAAAAAAAATTCATAATTTTAATGTCATCGTCTCTTTCATCAATTACATTTTTTTTTCATTTCCTTTTATTTCTTGTCGACAAAAGAGGCCAGATGATATATAGTTGCACTCAATTTATTTCATCATAAAAATAAAAGTAAAATTTGTTGGGGGTGGCCGGATTTGGTTGCCCCACTTCAACCGTGGCCAGATGGACCGCTTGGCTTGCTTGGTCCAAGCCGGCTATCATCGTACAGGCCTTGGGATCTCTTCCTAAAAATTTATTTGTTTAAGATAAAAGTTTGAGTCAAGTTAGTTTTTATTTGTTCTAACCCAAATCTAACCTAGAAATTAACATTGCCGCCAGCAAGTAATTTCAAATTTTTTTTAGGATGGTATTTAAGTAGAAAATGATTAAATGATTATTGGTGAAACTTTTGGGGCATTCCCATATCTCAATTCTGATGAGAAGGTCAAGCGGGTGTGTGGGATTGTTGTACATTAGCATTTCAAGTGCAATATGTACTTTGTAGCTCCAATAATTTGGTTATTGCTTGAACCCTAAATATTTGTGTACATTGTAGTTCCAATAATTTGGTTATAGCTTGAGCCCTAAACATCCATTTCTATGGAACAGAGTTGTTGGCATGGTGGCTTTCTGGGACGACTTTCTCATTATCGAAAGGATAAATGAGTGATTAAAATATTCGAGCTTGGCCAGATCTTGTCTATTTTTATAATCTTACACACCCTAATCTAGTTTATGAATCAGTAACTTAGAAAGTCAAATTTTCGTCTCACAATTCTTCACTATTTTGAGGGTATTCCTCGCCTAAGCATCCTTCTGTTTTTATATTCTTATTCTTGTCAGGGCTCGTTTTCTTCTTTTATTTTTTTATTTTTTATTTTTTATTTTCGATGGAAAGCTACCAAATGGAACGAAGTACAATAATTGGAACTATTATCACGTGATTTCTAAAAATTTCAAAAATTTAGAGTTTGCCAGCTTGAACAATTGATCGACATTTTCACACA
>JAURVB010003154.1:0-16765 GCA_033002965.1 Piper betle | reverse complement strand
CACATACTTATGTCCTTTTGAACTATGTAGAGATTGGACCTTATGTCGAGTATGTGTAATGAAAACCTCTTCTTCCTAATAATATTTTTTTTCATTTAAACATTCTAGCATATTTTTTTATTTTATATTTAAGATTATTTGATGCAAATGTTAGACATCAAATTGGAAATTTTTGATGAAAATTTGCCAAAATATAGAATTCTACTTTTGCAAAATGGTTACACAATTATGTAAGCAAATTTAGAATCTAGTAAGACAATTTCTATATGATTTTTAAAACTTTAGTATTGAAAATGCTATTTACTCCTTATAGGTTTGTACAAATCACAGATTTCAAATTGATAATCGTATTCGCACATTATCCTATGCTCCATCTTGAAATGTTAGACAAGTTAAAGGATACTATACAAATGGCTATACATTTTGGATCAACATACATGATGATCTTTGACAAACATCCCACAATGGAGTTTGTGTTGGAGGTAGGTGTGTAAATTGAAAGAAGTCTGATTATTATGGAATCCTTCTTAGTGCATGTGAGTTATATTATAGTGAGGATACGGTTGCATTGTTTAAGTGCCATTGGTTGGACACAACTAGAGGAGTATGAGTTGTACATCCCTATGGTTTGGTTGAAGTTAGACATAATAGTACATTAGCCTCTTCTGATGTTGTAACACCCCAATTTAGCCCGAAGGGACGAACCAAATCGTGATATTATAATTTAGACGTTACTCATTGGGTTATTATGTACAGACTTTATGGAAGTGGATCTCAACCATCCATGGAGGTTTAAGACAGACAATAGGCTTGGTTTTCATAGAATCATGTAGAGTTTGTTCTACAAAGGTGGATCTTAGACTTAAAGGAATCCTATATAAACACCCCTTGTTGTAACAGAGTGGTGACTTTAAAAATGTGATGATCACTCCCAACTGTAGAAGAAACATCACCCCGCTATAGTTATGAGGTTGCAAGTTGTTGTTTATATCATATTCTTACTACTTAGTTTAGGTGATTGGCTTAGGTCTTATTAGTTATATGAAGATGATGTGAGTATTTAAACAAGGGTCATGGCTACTTGTTCCACATCCCGGTGCACGAGCAATAATTAAATCATCAGAGAATTACACAGCATCATCGAGTAACAGGGGAATCAAATCTTAATACCCGAACTTCACGTGGGTCTCCCAAGTGGTGTGAATCGTAAGCTCCTCCACCCACGTTACTCTAACACACAAATAGTTGCAACCAAATGTGTTTCATATACCTGACTTAGCTCCTTCGTCATGTTCCAAGAATCTGGGGCTTATATACCTTGCCCCAAAGTATTGTAACTCCACAATAAAAATATAATAATATAAAGATAAAACATTCTAGCACAACCATCATGTGCGCTGATATCCAAATCGTACAAGGTTCATATAGTGTTAGGACATATGCCTGTTATATACTCATCCACAAAATACATGGTTAAAAGCAGACAACATAACACAGGCCCCGGCCCAACCACCCCCCCCCCCCCCCCGCCACCACCACCACCGAGCTGTCTAATCCATGCACCTAGAGCCAGCCAATGCCAGGGGAACCTCACTTGCATACAATAAAAAACCACATCATTAATTAAATAAATTTGATTAATGGTCTGAATAACTACTTGTAAATTAGCAAGCTCGCAAATGTGTACTCCATTACCCATGGTAACTTAGGAAATTTCAGAATTACCTCACCCTGGGCAGTAAGAAAACATACTTAAATAAGTGTCTTTTGAAATCCATGGTCTCAACCTTAATGTTTTATAAAATATGTGTAGAAAACAAGGCTAAATGGCCCAACATCGGAGGGATCCGATAAAATGCCGCCAATGCCATCATACGTCTAAAACATGTTTAAACTCAACACGCAGGGAATCAAGTAGAGATCAAGCAAAGGGAGAGTCCTATGGACCGGGATGAGTAGAGCTTTGTATTCTAACTGGTAAGATCACCCACGACATCTAGCACGGAGATAGAACCGAATAAGAATTGGGTCACATCAGTACGCAAAATATGGCAAAGCCTCCACACAAGCTCAACACTTAACATCACTTAATTATCTTAATTACATCCTAAGTGAAGTGTTAAACCTTATTAGGTAACTTAATTAATGTTTTAGTTTCATGTTCACTTAGTGGGTTTTAGTCAATTCTAGTCGAATGGGCTTAGCAGATGATTTTTAGGACGGGCCTAACAATGTCCAAATGGGATGACATTTAAATGGGTTGTCTCTTACAGTCTAAAGTTTATAGATAAATTCTACCATGGCTGGCCCATGGGCCAATAAAGGGAACAAGGCCCATTAAGGTCGGCCCTAAGGTGCTAGAACAGTCTTCTTGGGCTGTGCACCAATTTTGTAACTATGCTTCATGGGCTGAGGGCTCCACATGGGTTGGGTCAATGGGTGCAGTTAGCTAACACGTGTAGATTGAGTTTAGTAAGAGTTAGGCTAAATTTACTTTGTAAATGGGCCTAAGTGTATTTTACAAGTTGGGTCACTAAATGGGCAGTTTCTGGAGCTATCTGGACCTTAAGAAATTATAAATTCACAAATAAAATTGGACACCTACCCAAGTGACCCCAAAATTACTGAGACATAGAGTATAATGTGAACCAATTCATACTAAAATCCAACACCGTTAATCTATTTTATGGTATTTTATAATCGGAGTGAAAAAACTAGGGTTTCCACCCTACATCTTTACACTATCCGGGTACACACTCTACCAAACATATGTATATGATTTTTACCCAATCCCAAAATTTATATATTTTAAGTAGATACTTATTGGAGCATTATATATTTTTACTAGATTTTATTAGATTAAAATTGGTGGCTTAACATATAACACCATTGCAGATCATGCTCATAGTAATAAACAACACATGAAATATAAGGCGTACTTATGAGTGATGTTCATGAGTATATAGAGGTTAGATTAGGCTCAAAATTTTACCAAGAACTCTTAAAATAACCATGAATAATATGGAATACTATGAATCAACATATCCTACTAGTTTAGAGAGTAAAAATTGGAGAAAGGGGACTTATGTCACTGTAATGGTGAAAGTTTCCAACTTTCCTTAGTTTTTACCCTCATACATGCACATTATAGGTTATTTAAGGGAAAACACCCAACACAAAAGTTCTGGATATACATGTTATGAGTGCAAAAAAGTAAGAATCGTGCAAATGTAAAATAAGAGTGTCACAATGTGATTTTTATACCAATATAGTGCAAATCAATGACCTACATGTATTATAAAAAGAATATCTATTTTTTCACATGGACAAATAAGATACATGACTTCTTAAAATTATCCTAACAGGATGATCTAAATTTTAAAAATATCACAAGAGATAAACACCGAACAACATGAAAAAGAGGCAGCACAAACCTGAAACTAACAAGGGAAGACTAAAGGGAGTTCTTTTGAGGCATCCAACCTCAAAACCTACCACCTTAGGAGGCTAAAAACATGGACGATAGTGATTGGAGCTGCAAGGAGGGAGAAGAAAGCTAATGTGAGGAGAAGAAGGTTGCTGAAGGTGATGAGGGAGGAGAAATGGTGAAATGTTGAGGGAATGGATGGGTTTTATAGAAAAAAGGTTGGTGGGTTGATTATGTCATAGGTATGAGTGTCATACCTAAAGAGGTATGGGTTGCATAAGTTGGTATGGGTTGGTTTGGTGATTTCATAGAAATATGAGTTAGATAAGGAGGTATGGTTGGCTTGGTGATGTCATAGGTATGTGTGCCATTCCTAAAGAGGTATGAGTTGGATAGATAAAGATGTATGGGTTAGGTTAGCTAAAGAGGTATGGGTTCGGTTATCCCATAACCCAAAAACTTATAATTTTTACCCTAAAGTGACCGGGTCCACCTCTGGAATTGCACTGCAGGTCCGAAAATGGGTTAGGATAGTCCGAAAGGTTATTAAACACACGACAAGAACACAAAAGACATACGAGGGATACGGTCCTAACATTTAACTATATATGATTAGATTGGACAAAACATTAAAAAATCGGGCGTGCCGCGTCTAAACAGGCATACCGAGTGCCGAATGAGGCTAAGGCCGAACAACTTACACCATACCATATATGAACCACGACAAAAAGGGCCAGACCCTACTAACCCAATTCAGGTAACAACTGAACCGACAATAAAAACCCTCGGGCTGACAGCCCGGGTTTTACAGATGTATTCATTCTACCTCCGAAGCCTAACAGTGAATTACAAGGGTACAAAGATATTCACATAAGAACCAAATGAGAAATATTATGATCCAGTAGAGTCATGTCTAAAGCTTCTAATTGGTAAGACTCGATCAACAATATAGATCGAAATAACCCGCTTGGCATCTTAAAAGTGGAAGACATAACTAAATATACGTCAAAATTCATCAAATATAAATAAAAGTATGAAAGAAAATAAATGCACTGAGTTCAGCTGTGTGTAGCGTTTATTTGTCCTTCACCAAAGCCAACTTAGGATCACAAGACCTATATATATAATATGATAACAATTAGTACTGAGTTACTAGTCCAAAGCATAACAAGAACAAAATAGCAAGTGGAATTTGATATTCCATGAGAAAGAAAACAATAACATATCCTCTATGTGAACACTCAAAGGGCACTAATCAGGAGTCGTCAACCTCGGCTT
The DNA here is from genome assembly GCA_033002965.1 of Piper betle. Classification (NCBI taxonomy): domain Eukaryota; kingdom Viridiplantae; phylum Streptophyta; class Magnoliopsida; order Piperales; family Piperaceae; genus Piper; species Piper betle. The sequence goes on along the minus strand of JAURVB010003154.1, from coordinate 12,060 downwards.
GATAGCATCCCATTTTGACTTGTCAGATGCCTCAACATTTTCTCATTTTCTTTTCTATCCTTCGGGACCACTAATATATCTTAAAGTCCTCTACATCCTCTATATAAGTCCTGACCCTGAGCACAAAGGATGAGTACTCTCGACAGTCACCTTCAATACCTTTTTAAACAACATGTCTAGATGTGTACTGTACCAAATAGTACCTGTAAACCTCTACGTTTCAGTGGATGTGATGAAACCCAAAATGTAGAGTTGTCAGGATTCCCTGAAAATGAAATGGCCCGCTCACCAATTTATAGCCCACTTAAACGGGCATGTGCATTGCTCGCGGTATGTACGAGTCAATTTCCCTATCTCTCATCTCACTAAAAACTTGCGAAAATTATATATAGGCCTGGGAAAGGCTTTATATAGACTTGAAAGTAACTTGTGGTGGTTCAAAAATAAATTGAGGGAACTCATCCTCGAGGGTTACTAATCCAAGAAGTAAAATATGTCTAGATGGCCCACGTTAAGTGGGGTCCGATAAAACAACCACTTAACACGTCCTGTGATCTGAAAATCAAATCAGTAATAGACTGTATCGATAAAAATGGAGAAGAGTCCTAACTGACCTATTGTCTAAACTCCAAGCACATCATCTTATGTTTGGCAAGCTCAGACTCCGAAACCTACATTGAAACCCAGTGTTAAGTAAAATACTGACATCTTTATATGATGCATGCTCGTGGTGTGTGCTGATATCATCAATACATGCTAATAAAGAAATAAGTGCTAAATAAACCTACAACTAAACATCTAACACATAAATCGAGACATCATAAAGAAAATGAAAACAAACAAATAATAAATAAATACATACATACATGAATAAATAGGTAAATAATAAATACCTAAAAATAAAAAATGCTCTAATCATCAAATAATATTATCATTATACAACATAAATACACAGCTAAACACGAGTAAATGTCAATATATACTTATGTTAGTAAACATATAAATAAATAAATAAATAATAATTTGATAAATAAATAAATATATAAACAAATAGTTAATATTAATTAAGTATGAATAATAATAATATCATAGTTATCCAATACTGAATACATAATTAAATGCAAATAAGTAATAATATACACACAATGAACAAATAGATAAATAAATAAATAAATAAATAAATAAAATTAATATTAATAAGTAAATATATCCATATGGTTTGGTTGAAGTTAAACATCATAGTATATTAGCCCCTTCTGATGTATTCATTCGATCCTCTAAAGCCTAGTAGAGCATTACAAGCGTACAAAGATGCCAATGATGGATATTTTCCAAAGTAAGACCTGGAAGAGAATTTGCCATGCATATGTCAAAAGAGGACTTACAAGTATACGAAGATGTAGATAACGTGCAACAAGATATTAATACATGAACAAGTGACCTTCGACCTAATAATGGCCCCGAAATAGCCTCTCATTCACTCGCTGACCTAGATATAAATAAAAAAGTAGACTTAGAAGAATTGTATGTTTTGCGATCTAGCATAAATGAAAATACTTCATCTTAAGATTTAGAATCAAAATCTAAAGATGCCTACTAATGCGGCAACTAATATTGTAATTTTTTTATATTACATTTTTAATACCTCTTGTTTGAAAGTATAAATTCTCGATATTTTAAAAATACTTTGTGACCGTAGATATGGCTCGTGGTCGTTGGCCAATTCAATATGCAAGTGAGGTCACGTGGATCTGGATCTCGTGACAGGGGTTTTGTTGATGAGCCGATTGCATTACCATCAGATGAGCATGCCCCTACACCCCCATTGGGTGATGATGTGAAGGAGCCTCATGCAAAAGCCACAGACGGGGTAGGTAGTTTTTGGCAATCTCCAGGACCGAACAGGCAGCATGCGCTATGATGTTTTTATATTCTTGCTCTAATATTGTAAATTTAATTTTAATTAACATCTGAGATGATCCTATTCTAATTAATTTGTGAATTTAATAGAGTTCTTGATTCGACAATGCCGAAATAGATTAGTGTCATAATTAAGGGCAAGTTTCATTGACCATATCCGAGGTGGACTGTAAAGCCCAGCTTCAGGTTAGGGTTTTAACCACTTGTAGTTTGTCTGGCTCAGGCTAGTCTTGAGTTGATTTGAGCGAGCTCGAGCTATACCAATTTTTAGACCATGAGTATGGGGCCCAGATGGCCATATGAGTATGTTATGGTGGTTGAGTATACCCGACATACAGATGATAGATTCAGTTAGGCTACAGCAGAACACAAATTATCAATGTATACACAAGGTATACAAATAATTTTTTTATGGGTTAGCCAGGGTTTTAGACCTAGATCTAGGCCATTGCAGCATTTAGTATCATATTTGGGATTTTTAGGGTATTTCATTTGCATGCATTATAGGGATTTTTGATCACTGGATTGCCCCTATCGGCCCAGCTTAATTTGAGTTACAGATTTTTCACCCAATTGAGTTCAATGTTCGAGGCACATTTAGTCTTCTTGCCTTGAATTCCCGCCTATAGAGTCACTTTTAGAACTCAAGTCAGTTCTGACTATGAACAGTTTCGATATGTGCTTTTCATCCATATACATATTGCATATACCTATAGGTAGGCTCCACTATGCCACAAATTATTTGACATCTATATCGTACCACGTGACAAGATATGAGCCGTCCACTCAACCCCTAGCTTCCCCCATAGATTTTTAGAGGCTTTTCTCCCATTTCGGATTTATTCACCCTTAGCCCGCCCCCACTTTGGCTTGTTGCCGGCGAGTCTCTAGGCCTTCCCTAGCCCCCTGACTAGTATCCCCATGACTACCTCGTAGCCGACTTTCTATCCGTAACTCTCAGGCCACCAGAGCTGCTGCAATCTCTGCCGGTGACAGAGTTTATATAGCCGGTTTGCGCCACTGCTGCCACTATTCGAACCATTTTTTCGGTGCCGGTGAGCTACCTCCGTTCAATCCAATTGCTTAGATTGGTTCATCTCGTTGAGGCTAACATTTTGAGACCACCCATAACCACCGCCATGGCCGCGATCACTGCAGGCGAAGCTGCTGCACTCATTGTGATTTTGCCATCTTTTTGGCCATTTCCTGACCAGCCAGTGGCCGGACTTTGCTGATTGCCACCACCAACATGTTCCACATCATCATGAGCCGTCAATCCCCACCGATAGAGACCCCAGTCGCACCGCTGTAGGCATTTTCCAGCAATGGGCACCGCCCTCGCTGTTGGATTCGTATACCTATGTTCGCATCCTCATGCCTGAGTCCTGTTCACCTATTTGTGTTTGTGGTCATGCCCAAGCCGATGTCCGCATCAAGCTACCCTCCTTAGCATTGTTCTTTGACTCGACTGAGTCAACTCGGCTCGACTTGGTCGACTTGCCCCGGTTGACTAGGTTCGGTTCAGTTCAGTTCATTTTTTGCCGTTTTTGGACCATTTTTGGTAATTTGATAACCCCCATATTAGTTTATACGCATATTCACAATATTTTTGTTAATAAGTTGGTCAGTATACGGGCCTCTTGTTCGAGCTCTAGTGAGAATCATTCGTCCATCCTTCTTGTTAGTGGCAACCCTAAGAATGAAACAAAAAATTGCAGTGAAAGTCCGAAGTAAATTGACCGATTGAAAGAAGGTTTTGTTTCAACATAGGCACACAGAAGAACATTTTGCGATTCTACTGGTCCAGTGCGAGTGTGTAGGGGAAGACTAGTGTTACAGCCTTAGTCCGAGGACGTGCCGGGTGCGCGGGATTGGGCAGTTGTTCCCATGCATGCCGGGTCCGACACGAGTAGCACGGGGCTATTCGAGTGGTGAAACAACTGGTTGAGGCTAACACGGTGTTGCAGTTGCAAGTAACGAAGTGCCGAGCATGAGTCAGTCGGAGACCAGATAAACCTCAAGATGATCGAGACAGGTGCTGGTGACCGAGCACTTGGGCGTCGATCATGATCGAGCATTGGTGCCGAGAACCGAGCGCGGGGACTCGAGGTTGATCGCTGCGTGCGGATCACGGAGTGCCGGTGTGCGCTGGTTCGATGCTGGTGTGCGATCGCTAGCGTGCGCGAGCGAGTAGCGAGCGTGATCGAGCGCTGCCGAGACTTCGGTGCAGCGTGCTCGAGCATTGACGCGAGCGTGGGCGAGCGCTGCCGAGACAGCGGTGCAGCGTGCGCGAGCGTGGGGCGCTAGCGGGATTTTGATCGAGCCATGACCGAGCGCCTAGCGAGCGTTGCCGAGACATGGGTGCAGCGTGCGGTGCGACTCAAGTAGCGAGCAGGTAGCGGTAGCGAGGTGCGGTATCACGCTACGTGACCGAGACCTGGTGAACGAGCATGCACGAGCAGTGGCGAGCACATGATCGGTAGCGAGGGTCTGGCTGCACCAACATGATCGATGGATGGAGTTGATCGGTACTGATGGCTTATCGGTAGCAGGGGTTATCGGTGGTGCGTCTGGGACGTGCACGAGGTTGCTGGATGGTCGAGCCGAGGACTTGGGTCGAGCCAGGGGGTTGGACGTGTGCTGGACTTTTGTTTGCCGATAGAGATAAGGATGGATCTTGATCGGAATCTTGGAGATAAGGTTGCAACTGAATTGGAGATAAGCACGCCCAAGGCTGGATTGAATTGAGACGTCAAGAGAGTCCAGATTCGTGGGAGATCTTGGAGATAATCTTTTGGGAAAAGATTATGCTCGGATTGTGGTTTATCTTGGAAGAGTTCAACAACGTGGAGAATCCTATAAAAGGAGGAAGCCAACGTGAGGAAAAAGGAAGAACTGCCGAGAGGGGTCTTGGTGGAGCGTCGTGATCTGTTTTGTGGAGAAGACGGAAACCTCAACAAGCAAGTTCGTGGAGTGCTGCAGATCGATTCCGGGAATCGATTCTTCACGAGTTCATCGGCATAGGGTTGCTGGTCGTGGTGCTGTGTTTGGAGGTACGACGTGGTTCTTCTCATAACCTAGTTTGCATTACTTGGTTGAGGGTTTTGCATGTAAACGAGTAGGTCGTGGGTGGCTGCTCGGGGTTGTGATTTCGTGAGGACAATTGTGAGCGTGGGTGCTTAGTTCTCGCTACTCTTCAGGGGAAGAGTTGAACACCGTGGGGTTTGCATGTCCATGGTGTAAGCGATCATAGGGGTGATTGCTGTATCCTTGTTTTGTGTTTAATTCAAGGTTGGAACAGGGGTTCCGTAATTGTGGTGTTGGCGTCTGACTTTGGGTACTAGCAGCGTTCTTTGATTCCGGGAACTTGCTGCGATACCGATCAGGGGATTGGTGTCAGGGTCGGCATTGGGTGGTCGATCAGGGTCGCCACATACTACTTGCTTGGTTTGCTATTGTGGACGTTTCGAGAATTGTCTATCGGTACCGAACGATATCGTGCACTGGGCAATTTGGGTGCCGGTATTTGTGTTCGGCGTGCATCGTGTTTTGCAGGAGCGCAGGGGTGTGGCTTCGGGTCTCTTGCAGGAGATCGTCCCGCTACACGTGTAGTGGGGTTTCTGTTGCGTACTTTGAAGGGAGGCTGGTGTTTCGGGAGCGAAACACGCCGCGCGGTTTGCTGTTGGGGCGAAAAATTTTGTCCCACATAGAGCGGCCCGTGACAGAGGTATCAGAGCTGAGTTTCGGTGAAAACTTGGTTGACGAAGCATCCTGTGAAGAAGTTGCACTATAACCTTCGGGGGAGGGTTCTCCACATTTACCGGTGAGATGGATACTCGATCCACTGATGCTCTCAGAGAGAGGGTCGCACGGCTGGAAGTGCTGGTAGGAGGGCCTACCAGTGATGGAGACGGACATACCGCCTTCGACAAATTGCAGTCTCTGGCAGAAGGGTTGTGGGACTTGAACACTCGGTTTACCACTTGGGCCGAGTCCAGCCAGGTGCGAGGTGAGACGGCGGAGATGGGAGATCTCCGGGCTGCGGTTGAGGAAATGCACGCAGATGTGGCTTTGCTCAAACAAGTGTGGGTAGCGCGGCCTCAGCAGGGTATTGCTGATCGTGTAGCAGAAGAAGCCGTTCCAGGAAGGCTCAAGGTGCCCGAGCCAAAGAAGTTCGAGGGGACCAGGTCGGCCAAGGACTTGGAGAACTTCATCTGGGACATGCAGGAATACTTCACTGCTGCGAAAGTTCCCGAAGATAGACAGGTTTCGATGGCCAGTATGTTTATGACCGGTGATGCCAAGTTATGGTATAGATGTCGCGCCGAAGAGGATGAAGCAGCTGGTCGACACCGGATTGAGACTTGGGAGTTCCTGAAAAAGGAGCTTCGGGAGCAATTCTCTCCAACCAACACTACCTGGTTGGCGAGGTCTCGATTGCAACGATTGAGGCAGACAGGAACAGTTAGGGATTACGTCAAAGACTTCAGCTCTTGTCTCCTCGACATCAAAAATATGTCGGAGGATGATAAGTTATTCAACTTTATCAATGGTTTGCAGACTTGGGCGCAGATGGAACTAAAGAGGCAGAAGGTACAGGACTTACCTGCAGCTTTGGTGGCAGCCGACGCACTGGTGGATATTAGGCCAGGGCCAAGCAACACAGACGTGGGTCCGACTAAGAAACTCCAGGGTGGTCAGGGCAATCAGCGGGGTGGCGCGAGGAAGCCATCCAGAAGACCGAAGAAGAAGTTTCAGAACTTCAGTGCAGGGAACCAGGACAGGAAGGTAGCTGATCCGAAGAAGTCTGGGTGCTTTCTGTGCAATGGTCCGCATCTGGCTCGAGAGTGTCCGACCAAGGGCAAGCTCAGTGCCTTGGTGGCGGAAGCAGACCATGACCAGGAGGATGCGGGTCCTTCTGCTCGAGCATCTACCCTTCAGATACTCGGGGCGTTGAGAGCTGGAAGAGCAGCTTCAGGGGGAGCTGATTTGATGTTTGTTCCATGTGTAGTGAATGGGAGGAAGGTTTCAGCCTTGATAGACACTGGGGCAACCCATAGTTTTGTCTCCAAGGGGATGGCTACGGAGCTGGGGCTGAAAACCGGGACCAACACAAGTAAGATCAAGGCAGTGAACTCACAGGCGAAGCAGGTAGATGGCATTGCTAGAAGTGTCAGACTCAACCTGGGAGAATTCGAGGGCCGAGTGGATCTCATGGTCATCGAGATGGATGACTTTGGTTTGATCCTCGGCAATGCGTTTATGAGTACTGCTGGAGTGGGAGTTTTTCCACACCTGGGAGGTATACTGATCATGAACACGGCGGGTGCAAGCTTTGTTCGTGGCAGTGGGAGGCCTTCTGGGGTCGAGAGCCGCACTTTTACTGGCGAGCACTTGTCGGCAATGCAAGTGGCTCGGGGGTGCAAGCGAGGAGCCTCGACTTATCTTGCTGTGATGAGAGAGGTCCAACCGGATCACGTGGTGGTGGTGCCGGACGAACTGTTGGAACTGTTGGAAGGCTATTCTGATGTGATGCCAACTGAATTGCCAGACGGGTTACCTCCCAAGAGGACGATCGAACACCGGATCGAGCTGGAGCCAGGGGCGAGAGCACCAGCGAAGGCGCCATATAGGATGTCGCCTAAAGAACTCACAGAACTCAAAATCCAGCTAGGGGAGCTGCTGGATTCGGGGAAAATTCAGCCATCAACTGCACCGTATGGGGCGCCAGTTCTATTCCAGGAGAAGCACGACGGGTCGATGAGACTATGCGTCGACTACCGGGGACTGAATAAGGTGACCATCAAGAACAAGTACCCAGTTCCTTTAATTGCTGATCTGTTTGACAGGCTGAGTGGAGCGCGGGTCTTCACTAAGCTGGACCTGAGGTCAGGATACTGGCAAGTCCGGATTGCGCCGGAGGATGTGTCAAAAACAACTATGGTCACAAGGTATGGGTCTTTTGAATTCCTTGTGATGCCATTTGGGTTGACAAATGCGCCAGCTACTTTCTGCAATCTGATGAATGATGTGTTTCATGATTATCTCGATAAGTTTGTGGTTGTGTATCTGGACGACATAGTTGTTTATAGTGAGTCCATGGAGGAGCACCGTGGACACCTGAAGCAGGTTATGGATCGCCTAAGGGAACATCAACTCTTTGTGAAGAAAGAGAAGTGTGAGTTCGGCCTGGAGGAAATCAGTTTTCTCGGCCATAAAGTTGGTCAGGGGTCGGTGCGCATGGAGGAATCAAAGGTCCGAGCCATTGCCGAGTGGCCGGAACCGACGAAGGTGACAGAGGTGAGAAGCTTCCTAGGTTTGGCCAACTACTACCGGAAGTTCATACATGGTTACAGCCATGTAGTGTCACCGTTGACTGATCTGCTGAGGAAGGGACAGTCATGGGCGTGGACGGGTTCATGCCAAGCAGCTTTTGATGAGTTGAAAGCAGCTATATCTTCTGAGCCGATACTGAAGTTGCCGGACTTCAGTCGACCGTTTGAGGTGGTGACAGACGCTTCAGACAAGGCAGTCGGAGGAGTACTACAGCAGGATGGGCATCCGATCGCTTTTGAGAGTTGGAAGCTGAAGGACGCTGAGACGCGGTACTCAGCGCATGAGAAGGAGATGCTCGCAGTGGTACATTGCCTTCGAGTGTGGCGAGTGTATTTGCTGGGATCCAAGTTCGTGGTGATCACGGATAACGTAGCTAACACTTTCTTCAAGACCCAGAAGAAACTATCCCCGAGACAAGCGAGATGGCAAGAGTTTCTGGCGGAGTACGACTTCGAGTGGTTGCACCAGCCGGGAAAGACGAATCAGGTGGCAGATGCCCTGAGTCGAAAGAACATGGAGGTGGTGGCAGCTATATCAGAAATTCAGACTGAGATATTGGGGCAAGTCCGGGAGTTAGCAAGAGACGACCCAGAGTACAAGAAGCTGGTCGACAGGATCAGTGAGGGGCTGATTCGAAAATATTGGACTGAAGATGGAGTGGTTTACGCCAGTGGGGGTCGGCTTTATATCCCTACGGGTAGACTACGGCGAAAGCTAATGGAGGAGTCCCACGACACCCAGTGGGCAGGACATCCTGGGAGAGACAGGATGTACGCTCTAATGACCAGGGCGTATTATTGGCCGGGAATGAAGGCCGATATCGAAGCTTTCGTCAGGTCTTGCTTAGTTTGCCAGCAAGACAAGGTGGAGAGACGACTAGAGGCAGGCTTGCTGCAGCCTCTACCTACACCAACGAGGCCGTGGAGTTCGGTTTCGATGGACTTTGTGTCCGGATTCCCCAAGGTGAGGGGAATGTCGTCGGTGATGGTTGTTGTAGATCGATTCTCAAAGTATGCCGTAGTTACAGCAGCTCCACAGAAATGCTCAGCCGAGAAGACTGCTGAACTGTTCTTTAGGAACGTGGTCAAGTACTTTGGAGTACCGGCAGACATAGTGAGTGATCGAGACGCCAGGTTCACAGGGAGATTCTGGACGTGCTTGTTTGGTTTACTAGGGAGTAAGCTGAACTTCTCTACAGCTAATCATCCTCAGTCTGATGGGCAGACTGAGAGGACGAATGCTCTACTCGAGGAGTATTTGAGGCATTTCGTCACAGCCAGCCAGGGGAATTGGTTGGATCTTCTTGATGCGGCGCAGTTTTGTTATAATCTGCATCGTTCCTCAGCAACGGGACTGAGTCCTTTCGAGGTTGCTACAGGCTACCAGCCTCTTACACCACTGGAGGTAGCTTTGCAAGGGCGCGGAGCGAAGTGTCCAGCAGCATACAGGTTTGCCCGAGACAGGCAGGAGCTGTATGAGGATGCGGTGGATTCACTAGCCAAAGCAACACGCAGAATGAAGAGATATGCCGACTTAAGGAGAAGGCCGGTATCGTTCAGCGTAGGGGACAAAGTGATGCTGAGACTCACACCACAGATCTGGAAGAAGATCAGACGTACCGAGGTGCACAGGGGATTAGTGCAGCGGTATGACGGTCCTTTTGAGGTGGAGAAGGTGATCGGGAGCGTGGCCTACAAGTTGAAGCTTCCGGAGAGGTACCAACTTCACCCAGTATTTCATGTTAGCTTCCTCAAGCCATTTCATGAGGATGTGGTCGATCCGAGGAGAGCTCGTCCAAGGAGAGCTCCACCTACTGTCCGGCGGCAATATACGAAGCAGGTGGGGAAGATTTTGGCGCATAGGCAAGGTGCACCAAACACCGGGATTGAGTATCTGATAAAATGGAAGGGCGAACCGAGGAGTGAAGCGAGCTGGGAACGAGCAAGGGACTTGTGGCAGTTCGAGAGGAGAATCAAGAAGTACCAGGGAGGACTTAACCCTCCGATGAGGACATCGGATCTCATTGGTGGGGGTGAGCTGTTACAGCCTTAGTCCGAGGACGTGCCGGGTGCGCGGGATTGGGCAGTTGTTCCCATGCATGCCGGGTCCGACACGAGTAGCACGGGGCTATTCGAGTGGTGAAACAACTGGTTGAGGCTAACACGGTGTTGCAGTTGCAGGTAACGAAGTGCCGAGCATGAGTCAGTCGGAGACCAGATAAACCTCAAGATGATCGAGACAGGTGCTGGTGACCGAGCACTTGGGCGTCGATCATGATCGAGCATTGGTGCCGAGAACCGAGCGCGGGGACTCGAGGTTGATCGCTGCGTGCGGATCACGGAGTGCCGGTGTGCGCTGGTTCGATGCTGGTGTGCGATCGCTAGCGTGCGCGAGCGAGTAGCGAGCGTGATCGAGCGCTGCCGAGACTTCGGTGCAGCGTGCTCGAGCATTGACGCGAGCGTGGGCGAGCGCTGCCGAGACAGCGGTGCAGCATGCGCGAGCGTGGGGCGCTAGCGGGATTTTGATCGAGCCATGACCGAGCGCTAGCGGGCGTTGCCGAGACATCGGTGCAGCGTGCGGTGCGACTCAAGTAGCGAGCAGGTAGCGGTAGCGAGGTGCGGTATCACGCTACGTGACCGAGACCTGGTGAACGAGCATGCACGAGCAGTGGCGAGCACATGATCGGTAGCGAGGGTCTGGCTGCACCAACATGATCGATGGATGGAGTTGATCGGTACTGATGGCTTATCGGTAGCAGGGGTTATCGGTGGTGCGTCTGGGACGTGCACGAGGTTGCTGGATGGTCGAGCCGAGGACTTGGGTCGAGCCAGGGGGTTGGACGTGTGCTGGACTTTTGTTTGCCGATAGAGATAAGGATGGATCTTGATCGGAATCTTGGAGATAAGGTTGCAACTGAATTGGAGATAAGCACGCCCAAGGCTGGATTGAATTGAGACGTCAAGAGAGTCCAGATTCGTGGGAGATCTTGGAGATAATCTTTTGGGAAAAGATTATGCTCGGATTGTGGTTTATCTTGGAAGAGTTCAACAACGTGGAGAATCCTATAAAAGGAGGAAGCCAACGTGAGGAAAAAGGAAGAACTGCTGAGAGGGGTCTTGGTGGAGCGTCGTGATCTGTTTTGTGGAGAAGACGGAAACCTCAACAAGCAAGTTCGTGGAGTGCTGCAGATCGATTCCGGGAATCGATTCTTCACGAGTTCATCGGCATAGGGTTGCTGGTCGTGGTGCTGTGTTTGGAGGTACGACGTGGTTCTTCTCATAACCTAGTTTGCATTACTTGGTTGAGGGTTTTGCATGTAAACGAGTAGGTCGTGGGTGGCTGCTCGGGGTTGTGATTTCGTGAGGACAATTGTGAGCGTGGGTGCTTAGTTCTCGCTACTCTTCAGGGGAAGAGTTGAACACCGTGGGGTTTGCATGTCCATGGTGTAAGCGATCATAGGGGTGATTGCTGTATCCTTGTTTTGTGTTTAATTCAAGGTTGGAACAGGGGTTCCGTAATTGTGGTGTTGGCGTCTGACTTTGGGTACTAGCAGCGTTCTTTGATTCCGGGAACTTGCTGCGATACCGATCAGGGGATTGGTGTCAGGGTCGGCATTGGGTGGTCGATCAGGGTCGCCACATACTACTTGCTTGGTTTGCTATTGTGGACGTTTCGAGAATTGTCTATCGGTACCGAACGATATCGTGCACTGGGCAATTTGGGTGCCGGTATTTGTGTTCGGCGTGCATCGTGTTTTGCAGGAGCGCAGGGGTGTGGCTTCGGGTCTCTTGCAGGAGATCGTCC